>CALYDF020003050.1:0-11601 GCA_944474145.2 Dicrocoelium dendriticum
AAGTACTGCTTATGAAGGCCCGCGGGGACTATAGTGGAATCCTCCTCCCTGCCGATTAGGATGCCACCGTCGTGAGACATAAATGGACGTCTTTAGTATCAGTCATAAGGCTGTATGACGCAAAGCCTTGCCAATTCCCTAGTAGCAAACATATTACCCCTGTCATGGGCAAATTTACCACCGTTATTGGAGGCTTGCAGGTTCAGTCTTATTTGACTCATCAGCGGTGATTGCCGTACCACCGCTGCGGGGACACTATGCGCTTAGGAAACGCCCGTATTTATGGACTATGGTTCCAACAATTGCGGATATGCCAGTGCCGATAAGGACCCTAATGATCTGCAACCAATATAGTATTACTGAAAACAAGCCTTCAATGTGTGCGCAGCCAGTAGATGAGGCTTTCCTAGTGCCCATATTGATGCAAATGTCATGAGACAAACATAGGCTTAGTGAAGACCGTCTACGTGGGCTACTGGAGCAGAGTACAGAAGTGCAGCTGTAGGCCATATTCAGGTTTCCCTGTGAAACATACGTAGACGTACTAAGCGCCATTCCTTTACCGCAGTGGAGCCAAAAATGGATACTTCTATAAGGACCATATGACACCACTGCCCTAGAAACTATGATACTTTCCCATGCATCGCTCATGTAGCCAACTGCGGCCAACAATAGAGTCCCGTTCAGTGCATAAACAAATGCCACCTGTGTGGCAATCATAAAGCCTTACTATGCACCCGTCACCATCGCAGGAATATAAAGCAACTTTTGGTCTTGCGTATATATGTGGGATACTTGTATGAAATCATGTCAACCTTATTAAATGCTTTCCTTCCTTTTCCGTTGCCATCCTATTATTTCTTACACTCCATCTAATTTCTGCATATACTGCACTTGATAAATTTTCCCTAGTGTTATTCAGAATAACCCTATTGTGATATTCATGAAACGCGTAACCTACTTCTTCCACTCCGGATACTTTGAGAGGTTCAATTACAGATAATGGTTACGCTCCATGGAAACTGGCAGACACATAATTAGTTAGTTATTCAAGCATATATAAAGAAGGACAAATAGCTCCCTGAATTGAAAAGAACGAAGAGCTTGGTACAGTGACGTCCATTTACGGGAAATTGCATCAGGCAATTTCAGGGAAGAATAATGACGTTTCGCCCTGTTACACCGCATAATGCTGATTAAGTGTACAAATGTATTCCTGCGTAAGCATTTATGCATGGATAGATTAAAGTAACAGCAATACCATTTCTTATCGTGATATATATGCAAAAATGGAAATGCACCTATTTATACATAAATAAATGCATTTACTTCCATACACCATTATGTATATGTAAATGAACGCATTACTAACCTCATTTCCATAAAAACATAAATATATATACACATATATATAGTTACTATTGATTACAATTATGTAACATAACGTTGTATGAAACTAAATGCATATATTTATTTATAAACATATGCGGTTACATTTTGGCAGTGTTCCAGGACGTGGTGGGTCTTCGTCTGGCAAGCGTTTTCCCTACAAAAAGCCACAAATGTCTGCTTAACAACACTGCGACGTGGCGGATGTGACTCGCCACTCAATAAAGTCACCGCCCCTAACACATTGGCAAGTTGATTGACACCACATTTACAAGTTCTGTGCATATATCGGCTTCGCATGTACACGCCTACATAGCTGACTAGTGACATACCACTATTCTTAAGTATTTTCCACCCGTTTCCTCATACTTCACTCACTGACCTACATTGCTTACGGGACCTCATCGGACTAGTTCCTCATCAACATACCATTTAAGTGATTTGATCACTATTTTTAAGACTCGCATTCTGTGTACATAGACTACATACAACCTTTGGGCTCTATGGGCCCACACTACTGTCTCCAACTTCACTACTCCCACTGTTGGTGCTGCTTATTCCGCTATCATGTACAATAATGCAATGTGCTGATCATGCCTAAAAGGCGTGTCTCGCTTTGTCGAGAATAAAATATTTATTTATTTATTTAATATGATAATAAATGTAATTGCTGCCGCTACAACATATATATATATATATATATATATATATATATATATATGTAATTATACATGTGCCCCATGCTGAGGCCGATGTTGCATCCTTACTGGATAATTTTCATTCCACTTTATTTGGTTTCTTCTGCCTACCTGAATTATTTTCTATTAACTGGCCACGTTGTTTACGCTAATTGCGCTTATCGTTGGTAACTTTGTTGCGTTTGTAGCGTTTTTAAGTAACTGGTGGACATTTCTTACTTATCGCGGATTCGCTGCTAACCAACTTACTTCATATGCTAATTTAGCAAAGAGTTATGCCACCGTATCTGTATGCAATATTGGATTTATTTTATTTCAGCTTGTCGTTTCAATGATTGGCTGTTGCTAGATATCCCCGGTGTGGCTGCGCTTGATGTGCATGTTGACAAGGTGCATACCTGTCTATTACCCACTACCTCGTTAATACTGGCTCCAGGAGACAGTTGGTCGTTGCTGGAGGGGACAGGGTGCACTGTCCTTGTGGCTGTGCTAGGCTCAAAGAGCGGTTCCATGCACTCAGTGTGGAGCGGACTACGGTCCAGCCACCGCCTTGTGTGCGCTTGATTCCCCATCTACAGCGTGCTTGTGTTTGCCTGTGAAGGAGTGTGGGCCGGCTCCATTGATGAAACGTGGCTCCCATCCACATGCCTCCCGGTCTTATTCCTTCGGGTTTACACTGGATATGGGGTATGTGGGTGGAGCTGTGGGTGGTGCAGCGCAAGCCACCCATGGTCCCTTTGTAGGCGCAGGCGTCCTGGTAGCTGACCACAGTGACAGGCAAATCTGAGACCGGATGCCGCCAACCATATAATTATATATGCGGCATGTTTCAGCAACATTTTGTGCATGCTATCGATTCGCATTCCGCCGTTGTGAACATTAAGCCACCACACGTATACTCGAGACTGACATGCATTTCGTCTTCCTATTCGCCTTAGATGATTTAACTTATTGTTCGCCAGGCATTCTGACCTGCAACTGTCGGTTCCAGTTCATTTTTCCGTTACACCACAGCATTGTGTATCAAGTCCCTTATTTAAATATTAATGCGTATGTCACAGTGACACCCGCCTATATGCACCACGTCCGTTAAGCCCGTTATTTGCATATTATTCTCACAGCCATTTCCGTTCTTGGCCACCTATTTCCCGGAGCACGCCAACCTTACTGTCTAGTACTTACGCGAAAAACGCTATCACATAGGAGCATGTGAGGTGAGCATAATACGCTTTTCCCATTCACTTTGGGTGTATCAGTCTTCATATACTCCCTTAAAAACGCTTCTTTTCATTTTCTGATAAACGAAAGGCACTATTTACTTATCCAACAACATTGGTCCACTGTATACCCATTTATGCAGTTGGAACATCCGGGCACATGCTACCAAGGTTACAGTAAACTATAGCACTATAAAAGTTACATGACACCGAATCCTGTATACATCTGCTACCTGTTTATTTATACCATTTACGAAGTAAGTAATTACATATTAATATCGTACACCACCATTATACTCCTGGCTGTGCCGGGTGATCTTGGCCGCAGACCTGTTTCCTCCGGTTGTGATAGTCCAGCTCCCCATAGGAATGACGACGCCTGGTTAAACCGGAGCGACCTTCTAACCAGAAGCGATTAAAGTATTGCCCGTGACGGATCCCTGGTACAGTCAGGGTAAACATCCTCATGCAGTTTAAATGTTGTATAGTCATGTAAACGGTAAGGGTAAGTTAAGGGTAATCTCTATAAACCTTATGTTTAAGGAATGAAGGCTGTGTAAGTGGTTTGTTTATATAAGTTATTTAGCTTGTACATTTTGGTGCGTTTCGTGTCTTCCGCCGTGCAGGATGATACCGCAGCTTTTCGTTGCATGATAAATGGTGGTTACAGTAATATTCTTCTGTCCGGCCTGCCAAGCTCTTCCGTGTCCAAGTAGTGCGGCAAGCTGCAATGCAAAATAAATACCTCGTAGACGACGGTATACTCGAGCCGCTAGTAAGACGCCGACGTAAAGGTGGCAGCTAAGGAAGCACGGAAGAGGGAAGGGAAAGTGCCGGAGTGGAATATGAAGGCAGGAATGACAGGAAACTAAACCGACCGACATCTTACCTGTTAAGGCGTTACCGTGAAGCCCTCGGACTGGCTACAGTTACGAGGCAATTGTTGAGTTCCAACGTGATTTGATGCGGTTCCAAAGAGAAACTTCAAGCTCCTTTTATAGATGCCCGGTGAGTACTGCGGTGGCTTATAGGCGAATGATTGAAAACAATCTCCCTTATGGTTTTCGTTATAGATACATTAATAAATAAATAAATAGGAATATTTCTGCTCTGGCTATCGGATGCACCCTTAACGGTTCAGATCCATCTTTACATTAATCCTATGCTCTTGCATGGAAGTAGGCAAAATACGGGTATAGTTTCCTAGCCGGCAATTGCAAGTGCACTGGCGATGTTTGGTGTACATTTGATGGGGTCGCAGCGCCCTCCTTGAAATTTTCTGGGTTTTTTGGGCGATATTGAGCTCCTTGTTCTTTTGTTATGAAAGTTGCGGAGCTGTAGTTGATCCATTTTTCTTTGGAACAGGATCCATTTCACCACACCTTTAAATTCGTGGGACATTGTTGGACCGGTACGTCGGCAAAAGTATTGGTGCGCACCTGGATAAAATGTCAGTGGCGGAATTGTAAGGGATACAAAAAGTTAAAAATAATTCCGAGAAATGCAGACGAAAATAAAAAGGATTTGTCAATAGACATACTAAGGCGGCGTGTACACTAGAAAACTACAAATTAACAAAAATGTGTAGCCAACCTTTTCTTCCGCTGATATTAAATTCTGGCGCCAAATTTCAACCTGAGTACATCTCAGAAAAAGGAAAACCCTTTTTAAGGCTAGAATACTGCGCAAACTAGCACAAATGCAGTCTGCTCAGGACAAGAGTTAACCGCTGATTACGTTAAAAGTAAAAGAATGCAATACGTGCAGCAGTTTGCGAGTTATTCGCAATTGAATGGTGTTCTACGAGTAAGGCAATTATTCTTTTTCCCTAATAATATCTTTCTGTTTTGCAAACAGGTAATGGAAAAAGAAAAGAAAATGCAAAATGTAAAGAAGCGGTATAGGTTCTAAATAGGCATAGCTATTTAGAAATGATCTTAATAGCCCGTAGTACCCTGCAACAACTAGGGACTTCATAGGTAGACGAAAAGTACATTTTGCAAGCATACATGGGTAATATAGGCAAATAAGCTATAATTTTGCGCAGAAACGCTAGAAATCCGGTGAAGCATATTATGTCTGCATGGGAATTTAGGATAGCTTATACTCAACCAACGGTTTGAAGGCGTCAGCAAACGATTTTCAGTGGATATTGAGCCACATAAACCGCTAGGAATCTAGAGTTTAGTATTTTTAAGCCTCTAAGTGGTTCTGAATTTTATATCAAGGCTGCATGAGCGAGGTCTACCTGAATAACACGGGAGACCTTTCGGCTCAGTGGACACATTTTAGACTGGAAAATACGTACATGTCTTAGCTAAACATCGCACGTTTTGTCTCTTAGAGCCGATTTTCTATATTCATGAGGCTATGTCTCCAACCCCAGTGAGCTAGAGGAGCCTGTCATTACTGATAAAGAAATGAGTATGGGGAAATTTAGTAAAATTTAGCAAGTTACTTTGCGGCGTGAAATTCACTTTGGTCTGCGTTGGTGGGGCATAACCAAATCTACTTCTGTGGATTGAGGTTGCTCGAACATGAGGGATTGGAATGCCTCATGTGTTGGTGCACATTATTGTGCGGCTCTTTGATTAATGTTGAGCTATTTCCCTCCAATTTTAAGTTCCGAAGCAAGTGCCAGCGGTGTTCATCCAAGTGGCAAAGTTAACTAGTACTAAACTGTCGCACCGGCTATTTCCTTTGTGGTTTGCCTGGCAAAAGCTGTCCTAGCACCCTAAGCAAAGAGTGATGAGGTAAAGCAAGCGTAAGGTAGTAAAGAAGAACTAGTGGTAGCTGGTCGTTCACTCGCCATTACGCATAACGCATAGTAGGCTTTGGAGCCAGCTAAAAGCTAAATAACACACGGGCGGCCAAGATAAGAAAAGTGGTGATGGAAAGTTTCTGGAGGTCCAGCCGACCAGTGTGACAGGAGCCTCTCTGTCGTTGGTTAGCTTTCGTGCCAGTGAAATGGAATCTGGTAACGCGAGTGTTTTACTAGCAAAGGCAGTTAAAGCAGAGTACCTGGTTTTCATAATGTCTGTCTACCGGTGTTGCCAATAGTGAAATGCATATGTATACCTGATTCAGCTAAATATATGATGCCAAGAGAGGAGGTGGAGAGCAAAATGACGGATGCTTTGGCCCAGAAATTTTAAAGTGCACTCCTTGTCGACGATATGAAAGAGCTATATATTATTTTGCCGTTTTCATACTGATGGTAGTTGGAAACGGCCGAGTACAGTAGCTAGTGCGCAGGCTTAATGAAAACATATCAATAAGGGCCAGCTAGCAACCGACCTCTATGAAGGCACATAAAAGTTCATCTAATGCCGGTATTTAGACGGTTTTGGACAATTCTAATGCTAATCTTAGGTATATCAGCAGCAACAAAAGCTTTCTACAGGTTACGCAGGGTTTAGTTTTGGTAGGGTGCTTTTGCTAGGAGTACCTCAAAGGTCATAAGCCTAATATTTTTTCCACGGACCCAATGGTCTAAGAAGTTGGAAAGTGATAAATGCAAAGTTGAAGACAAAGAATGGAGATGTAGGTAAGGTGCGAATATTAAAATTCACCTGCACGGATGGCTTCGTCACTGCCCTGCAATACCCTATATTGGGAATAAATACGGGTTAACGAACCTGCCAGCCAGTAGGTCAGGCTGTACTGCTTTTAAAATTTTTAAACATTGACGCAGTGACCATTGATGAAGAGAAGCCGGAGGGTTGTAGATACCAATTGGTCCATTCAGCCATCGGATCAACGTGCCGGTGAGGGGGCCGAAGCACTTCAGTAATGGCTAAGTATCTCTTGCATTCAGAATTGTAAGGTTAGCAACTGTACGATGCGTGCGACTGATCCGACTGAGACCTCCTAGGTCTTGTGATTGCGGTAACAGATGTTAAAACTTAAAACATCGGTGTATGAACAGCAAGCGTAAATAGGTGAAAGGGAAACGATAAGGTGCGTGATAAGTTGTCTGACGGTGAATCTTTTATTTACAGGTGCTACGACTGCAAGGCCCGATTTTCCGTGGTACTGAACGGCAGGTATTATGAAATTGACCGCGCCTGCTTGGGGCATCCGAATGCATTTTAGTTGGGGAAACTGCTTTATCCGGCTAATCGGCGGCTTAATGCGGTATAAGAGGCTGAGGTATTAAAGTTGAAGAAGTCGTTTCGTCAGACACGTGAGAAGAGGAATTTCGTGTTAACCAAATACGGCAGCCGCATTACCAGACGTGATTTATATAATCTGAGGAATCGGAGTCAGGCGAAGAACGTTAGTGAGGTGGAATATGTAATCTCCATGTTAGAAGACGGAGGTTAATGTACGGTTCTGAGGGAGCCGTTGGAGGTGCGACTCATACACTTTGTACTTGCGTGCATTTGGATGTTAGTTGCACTATACGGGGAAGCTATACTGGCGGATTCGACGCAACAGATTAATTACGGCGGCTACATTCTTTGGCATTGCATGTTCGTTGACCACACGGGGTGGAGATGTCAATTTTTACGCCTTGTTCCCTTCATCCCGAGACCTTTCCTGGACATGCTATCTGGCTTTTCATATAGTCACTTTCGTCCCCATAGCTTCTTTTCTTATGACACATATTAATGTTATTCACCCCTTAAGTTGGCGGCCTAACTTCATGTTGCTGGCTTATCCGGACTCGTCTGAACCGTCTCCTGCTTTCTGACCCACCTTGGACTTCTGTGATCTAAATGGCCTAGGGTCTGCCGACATAACGTCCTGTAACCCTCAACTGAAATGCATTGTTGGCCAAGGTTCATCCTTATTATCATGTTCCTTTTCTTCCTGTACATGTCTATTGTGCCGATGCTCTCCTTTGGCACTTAGAACTACATTCTACGGATTTCACTCATTGAGCTGATATTCTAATCTCGTCTCAGTGGACTCTTTGCTTCCGACTGCTATGACCCTAATGATCAGAGTTGGGCAGACTTAACGGTCTGCTCACATCACCTCGAGAATATGCTGGGCTTTTCTACTTCTCCTCAACAGAACATTTTCCTTTCGCACTCCGTCTGCCCTACTTTTTCAATTGGACGGATATCCCTTCGGACCTGACTGTATTCTACCCTCGGCTGACTGGTCTCGTGTTTCTGACTGCTCCCAGACAACCGAAACGTTATCGCTCTAGGCTCTACATTCCAAATACTCTGTTTCCCTCATCCCGAGACCTTTTCTTTTGCATGCTAACTGGCTTTTCATATAGCCGCTGCTATCCCGAAAGCTGATTTTCTTATGACATTTATTACTGTTATTCACACCTTATGCTGGAGACCTAGCTTCATCTTGCCGGCTTATCCGGACTCGTCTGAACGGTCTCCTGCTTTCTGACCTACCTCGGACTTCTCAGATCTAAATGGCCTAGGTTCTGCCGACGTAACGTCTTGTGACCCTCACCTCAAATGCATTGTTGTCCATGATTCATCCAGATTACTGTGTCCCCTTCCTTCCTGTACATGCTGATTGTGCCGATGCTCTCCTTTAGTAATTAGACCTAAATTCTACGGATTTCACTCTTTGAGCTGATATTCTAATCTCCTCTCAGTGTTCTCTTTGCTTCCGACTACTGTGACTCTAATGATCAGGGATGGGCAGACTTATCGGTCTGCTCACATCTCCCTGTGAACATCGTTGGCTTTTCCACTTCCCTTCAATAGAGCGTTTTCCTGTTCGCACTCTGTTTGCATTACTTTTTCAATTGGACAGATATCCCTTCGGACCTGGATCTAATCTACTTTTGGCTGACCATTCTCCTGTATCTCACTGTTCCCCGACATCCGGGACGTTACTACTATAAGGTCTACATTCCAAACACTCTGTTCCTCTCTCCCCGAGATCTTTTATTGTCATGCTAACTGGCTCTCCTTATAACCGCTGCCGTCGCGAAAGCTTCTTTTCTTATGACACTCATTACTGCTATTTCTACCTTAAGTTGGCGGCCAAGCTTCGCCTTGCTGGCTTATCCGGAGGCGTCTGAATGGTCTACTACTTTCTGACCCACCTCGGACTTCTGAGATTTAAGTGACATAGGCTGTGCCGACGTACCGCCTTATAACCTTCACTCCAAAAGCATTGTTTGTCACGAATCATCATTATTATTATATCCGCCTTTCATCCTTAACATTTCTTTTCAATCCGATGCCCTCTTTCAGTATTTAGATCTACATTATACGGCTGGCTTTCCATGCGCTGGCACTCTATTCTCGTCTTAATGGTCTCCTTTCTTTGGCTAGTATGTCTCTTGTGATTATGTTTTAACAGACCTAACGGCCTGTTCACATCACTCCGAGGCTAACTGCCGTTTCGTTTAGCCACTTTTGTCCTAAAACTGCTTCTTTTATGTGACACACATTACCTTATACTTAGCTATGTTTGGCGGCCTAGCTTCATCTTGCTGACTTACCTGGTTTTGTCTGAACAGTCTCTTGTTTTCTGGCCTCTCTCGGAATTCTGAGATATAACTGATCTAGTTATAGCTGACGCAACGCTGTGTTACCCTCACCTTAATTACATCACTAGGCATTATTCATCCTTATTTTTATTAACAATGATGAATCATCACCTGAAGAGGGTCGTCGGCTTTTCCACCTCTCCTCAATAGAAATTGTTTTACCGACCCTTTCTTTCCTTCATGTGCCTTCTGTTGCATTCCTTCTTCATTCGACGCTAACTTACGTGCGTCTGCCCTCTGACTTCTTACATTCCTACCGATTTAAAACCGAGGCAACGCGTCCCTGTCGCTCTTTCTGAGTGATATTCCTTCCCATAACCTGCACACCTCGTCCTCCTCTCTCTGGTTACAACCGATTGAGCATATGCGCATTAGGACCCCTAAAACGCTCTTTTCTTCATCTTCATTCCTAGTTTAGCACAATTTTTCATTCTCTACTGATCCGTGTTCTGGTTGCCTCTCGTCGTCTTTCGCATCTTATGAGAAATATGTATATGCGACAAGTAAATAACAATTACATATATAGGGGTACAATATTTCAGTTATCGCCGCAATTGATCGACTGCATTTCAGATGCATCCCTTTCTTCTGTCTTTGTGGCTGTTTCTGTTCGTTTCCTTTTTTCCCGAGTTTGTCACAGGTACGGGGACACGCACCCAAGGAATTGTCCATCTTTGCGACAACAATACAAGCCACACTGTTCCTTTATCTGGACATGAGCGGAAGATTATCAATCCTTTTACAACTTGCTAACCGCAAAAATCATTCTTTATCATGCATGGATATAAATTTTCCGAGGTTTGAACCTTTGAGTCCAGTTTGCCTAACGCTATCTCTCCCACATTACTCTTGCCTGGAGAACTACTTTTGACTTCGGAAGGCACGTTCTCCTGCAATACAAAGTAAGAACAATTGGTCATTATGAGCTCTTCAATCCGTGTTGACCGCTAAATTGGCCGTGGTGTCCTATATTTCTAATCAATTTTACTACATACCCCAGGGGATTTGCGATTCTTTCTTGGGAACCCATATTCTTTCCTTCAAGACTTCAACAACAATCCAACAAATTTCAAGGTATATCCCTCGGAGACTTCACGTGGTTCTGCAGAGGATCAACGCGTCATATTCAAAAAGACAGGACTCATGAACGCAATAGGTACCCGGATAACGCATCAACCGGCAGCAAAATGAGACGCAATTTGACTGCGAATAACTGAGCAAACAAACGTTCAACCAGAAACATAGCCAGTAACAACTTTCCATTCAATGGATTGGCGGCAGTGTTTCAGGATGTGATGGGTTTTTGCCTGGCAAGCGTTCTCTCTATAAATAGCCACAAATGTCCGTTTAACAACACTGAAACGTGGCGAAGGTGACTCGCCACCGAATAAAGTCACAGCCCATAACTTCACACCGGCAAGTCAACAAGCGTCACTATTCTAGGTAGGTTCGTTACACTGGAACTTCTACATCTGCAAAAGCTGTCGTCTTTTTGCTCTCTACGATATCACCGTTGACCTTTGTGTTACTTGTGCACGAACTCACTGTATTTTCATATCTCTCTTGTGTATGTTCTTCAATTATCTTCCAATAGATCATTCAGGATTCACAATCTATTATTAGCCGAGGTCCCGGTTTCACGACAGCCAAATTATTATTTCGCATTTTCACCATTGTGCAGTTCCAATCATGGACTTATGAACAATATGCTACTGGCACTGTTACAGTTGCCATAAAATGTCTATACAGTTGTACATTTCTGATCATGCTTCCACGGCGTGCCTCGCATAGTCAAGAATAAAATATTTATTTATTT
>CALYDF020003051.1:0-11403 GCA_944474145.2 Dicrocoelium dendriticum
ATACTGCCGCAACGACCTGAAGTGCGAACCGGTGGTCGAACCACAAACGATGATCATAGACTCACTGTGGTGCAGTCTGCGACTGAGACGCAATGACAGTTGCCTTTTGGCCGTTGTTTATCGTCCCTGAATGTCCACCCCAGAGATGGACTCCCGCCTGCCATTATCGTTTGGAAGGGCCTTACGAGGACGATACAATCATGTTCTCATCTCAGGCGACTTCAATATTCATGACTTCGAAGTTCCGGCATCGCCCCAACGAGCAGTTTAAGGCCGATCCGCAAGAGTATATTGCAAGCATTCCGCTCTTCAGCCATGTCAATTCATCCACCCGATTCAGAGCCGGAAATAAACCATCCGTGCTTGAGTTAGTGCTCACGAACGAAGAGTTCATGGTTGAGAAACCAAGGCTGGAGAGCCCTCTGGGGCGGAGCGACCACGTAACCATAATTTACGACTTCATGTGTTATGCGGAGTAATTTGTTTCAAACAATCACCCACTATGACATAATGGCAGAACTTGTGGGAGATGCCAGCTGGGAATTTCCGGACTACTGTTCTATTGACAGTGCTTTGTCGGATTTTACTGGCAAGTTCAGTGATCTGATTAAATCTGTATTGATCAGCAAATACCTTCGTTCTGCTAGGGCACAATCATTCATTCGGAGCAGAACCCGAAAGCATCTGACAGTAAGAGACGCCGCGTTGCATGTGTATAGAGCGAACCCTAGCTCTGAAAACTGGAGTAACTATCTTGTGCATCGTAATCATTGTACCACACTTGTGCGCGCGAACAAATTAGTACACCAGCAGCGTGTAGCGGAAAAGTTTTGTGTTAACGAAAAGCTTCTGTACAAATGTGAACAGCCTCCGCGATTTGAAACGTGATGTTCGCCCAATAATATCAGCGGATGGATGTGCTGAAACCGCCGAGGATGCGGCCAATGTTCTGCGGCTCCAATACGCTCCAATTTTCCGACGTGCTACCAGCATTTGTAAGCTACCTGTCCCATTCTCCCAGATGCCAGGATTTAACACGTCCCGTTTAGTTTAGCGACCATTTTGAGGAAGCTGCTGTCGTTTCGCACCCATAGTTCCCTGGAGTTGACAACCTTGCCCCGAAAGCGCTGCAGGCAGCAGCTACGAGGATAGCTGAACCATTAACAAGATTTTTCCAAAGATGTGTGGACGAACAGCAGGTCCCTGGCATGTGGAAGCAAGGTATCATTACCTTGATTTTCAAAAGTGGTAGCCGTTCAGAGCCAGCCAACTATTGCCGAGTGATTCTCCTCCCGGTGCTCTCCAAGGTGATGGAATCGATCAAAGCTGAGGCTGTAATGGGCTACTTCGAAAGGCCGAACATCATAGCACCTGTATAACACGGAATCCGTCAGCATCGGTCATGTAGTACCAATCTATTGATTGCTCGTGGCAGTTGGACCGAGGTAGCTGACAGTGGGACCGGCATTTATGTCATCTACCCGGACTTTTCCGAAGCATTCGACCGCATAGATCACCGCATCCTTCTTTAAAAGTAACAAGCGTACGGAGTTGGAAACCCTGTCCTTGGTTTGGTCGGAAACCACCCCTTCAGTGACGCCTTCAGCTTCGAGTTCGATGTTCATTTTCTGATCCAATTAATGTGGACTGCGGTGTTCCACAAGGGTCGATGTTGGGGCGGCGGTTATTCTTGTTCTTCATTAACGACCTTGCGAGTGCCATCAAGTCAAAGTTCCTGCGTTTTGCCGATGGCATCAATACATGACGGGCAATCGACTGTCAGGAAGATCATGATATGCTGCAATGAGACGTTGCCTGCGTTATTGAATGGTCAAGATAAATCTACTTCCGTGTAACACGGACAAGTGCAAAACCGCGCCTGTCCGCCACACAAGCCTACGTACGCATATAAATTTAGTGACGACATTCTGATAACCGCCTTACAAGAGTGAGACCTTGGGGTGGTGATCCAAGATGAGCTCGGCTGTTTGGCGCAGTCCTTGAAGGCTTCAAAACCGCAAACCAACATGTTGGTATGTTACGGAGGAGGCTCGGGAAATTCGATCCCTCATCTTCCCCAAATGCTTAATGCGTATGTGAGGCCCCAAGTAGAGTACGCGATCCAGACTTGGCAACCCTGATTAAAACGCTACCTGGTTGCACTAGAGACCGCCTGGCGAGTAGCAACGAAAACTGTGAAGGGGTTGTTCCACTTGCAATACCACAGGCGACTTAAAGCCCTGGGAATGTACAGCGGATGATATCGCCGTCTACGGGGTGACTTCCTCCTGGCGTTCCAGATATTGAAAAACCCCGGTCACGCTTGCCGCCACCTGAAGGTTAGCTGCAACACTGAATTGAAACTCTCCACCTAACGCAGTCAGATTGAGTGTCGCCGGAATTATTTTTCCCTTCGAGTTTTTCAAGCGTGGAACGCTCTTTCGACTTTTGTTATTTCCGCGCCAACGGTACCCATTTTAAAATAAACGAATCGACGAGGCTTTACACCATTTACGTGACTTGATCTGATTTCTATTCATTGTGTGACTTGAAGATGCAGATAACCATTGTGCTCACAAACTCCACGAAATCGCGGTACACGGTTATACCTCAGTGTCAATGTGGATAATATGGTGAGTCCACAGATGCCTCTTTCTCTTTTGTGTAACTTCATTGAGCCTATTTTATTCCCACAAACCATCTCACAGGACTTGTCAAGCCATGGCATTTTTTATCCGTATTATACCATTGTTCTTATGTACATAAACGCGTACTGACGATGTCACCTCGAGTGGTGATGAAACGTTTGCAGCTAAACTGCCGAGCTCAGCGAACATTCAGTCCACCCACATTTATAGCCTTTACGGCTGTATAGCCTGTGTAGATTTGGTCTGACAAATGACCATATCATCCATCCCCCTTTGGTTCGGGCTAACTGGCCTGGAAGCGCTCGACTGATCGGCGCTGATACTTAGAGCGGCGTAACAAAGTTTCGGTTATGGTTGGCCGTCAGTCACCTGCATATCCGTCGATGATTGAAAATGGCAGCTCTTGTTCAGCACTTGTTTCTCGGTTTTGGTCGCATATGATCCAAGTGGCGCCGCACGAACCGTTCATCCACAGTTTCGGCTTCTAGGATCTGTCCGTCGGTTGTTTTGTTAACCGCTGGCTGCCAACTAGAGTGGGCCCGTAGCCTAGAGGTAATGAGCTTTTCTCGTAACGTTGCAGCGCGGGTTCGAATTCGCGTAGGGGTGGACGTCCTCACGGTATAATCAGTCTGCTTGCAACTGGTGGTGGTCGCGCGGCAGCGAAGCGCCATTACGACATACAGCTGACAATTTATTATTATTCTCTAGTTAAACGGACGTAAATATGGTCTGAATCTGTCATAGTTCTTTCTTTGATGCAATTGTCAAAATGCTCCTTCGCTCCTTGTTGCCTTTTAGCAACTTGTGACTCAATGGTCCCATTCAGTAAAACTCCTCGTGTATGCAAGCGACGACCGAACTCTGCCGGGCTTCTACCGATTATCTCATTTGGCATGATCCGATACGCGAGCAGAGAACGATCTAAACGCACATGCATTGGAGCATTGGGTTGTTTTGTCAGTATATTTTTCACTGTATGTACCGCCCTCCTAACCTGTTGGAGGATGGATGATAAGGTACAGTAGTTATGTGTCCAACATTTTTCGAGCGAAGAAAGGTAGCGAACTCTGCACTGCAAAACGCTGGCCTTTTGTCAAACACTAGTGTTTCGGGAGGACCAAACACCACGAACGTTGTGCACAGTTTAGTTATGATGCTAGTTGAAGTTACCGAGGCCAGAATGTGGGCTTCAATCCACTTAGGATGGGTGTCGACGATCAATAAAATCCTCTCAGCCTCGAAAATACCGAAAAGTCTACCTGGACGCGCTTACAGGGTGCTTCTGGTCACTCTCATGGCTGTATTGACACATGGGGTGTCGTTTCGGTTGTCCTGATCCAGTGTGCAGTTTCCAACCTTCGTTACGATATCATCGTCTAATTCAGGCACCACACAGAAAAGTGAACTAGTGACTTCACTTTGGTAACTCCTGGGTGCGTATCATGTAGTTCCTCAAGGATACGTGACCGAAAACTTTAGGGAACTATAACTCGTGGGTCCTACAGTAAACATCCGTTCTGGAGGCGGAGCTGCGACATCCCATTACAGGAAGGCATGCGTTTTTTAGATGTGTTATTTGACCACACAACTTCAGTGTAACGTTTCACCAGCGATAAAACTGGATTTCTATCAGTTTCTTGAAGTATGTCCGTTGACGTGACCGTGGAATCATTGAGATGGTGAACCGAGTTTACAAGCTCTTGCGGAGTAAACTCCTCCCAAGGCACCTCTGGTAAAGAAAGTGGACTAAGGACGCCAACCGTGGTATTCTGCTGACGGGAACGTACTGAATTTTGTATCTATGCAGACAGAATGTGAGAACAAGGTATCATTCTAGGCGAAACCCCTCTCTTGACCAAGTACGGAAACAAGAGGTTTATGACCCGTATAAATCACGAAGAGTCAGTCAAGTAAATATCGGTGAACTCAGGTAGTACCGAAGACAACAGCTGCTGCCTCTCGATCAAGCTGCGGGTAAGTTCGATCTGCTGCTGTCAGTGTTCTTGAAGCATAAGCAATAGGTCGCTGGTAGCTCTCCGGTAATTTATGCCGTAAAACAGCTCCATACCCTTAAGATGAAGCATCCCAAAAGCGAATAATAGGCTTTTGTGGGTCGTAATGCACTAGCATGTCTACGGATGCCAACCGTCGTGAAAAGTATTTTCATGAATCCTGTTCCGATATTAGATTTGTTTTTTACGTAAGAATTGTCGAGGCGGGTGTAGATGGGTTGCTGCCAGTGGTATGAACCTTAAAGCTTGGTGACGGACCAAAGAAGGATCGCGGTTCATGAACATTTTAGGTGCAGGCGCTTCAAGTGGCTCTGTTGTCTTTTCTTCTAACGAGCACAATCCCTCTCGGTATAACCGATACACCAGGTACTGTACACTCGGCACGAGAAATGCACATTATTCCTTTTTTTAAACCAACCCGACGTATGATAATCGTTTCAGGACGACATCCAAAGTATGCAAGCGAACGGTGACAGTTCGCCTAGTAACAATGATGTCATCCAAGTATGCACATTTTTGGTACTTGCTTCACCAGTGTTTTAATTAAAACGTAGTACTGCTAAGCATGTAATGCACGCTTCCGGGACACGTATCCCTAGCATGCAGAACATGTCTAAACAGCATCAGGTTTATCAATCAATTAAGGCAAATACAAAATTCACGGAACGCGCGTTGCGAGACCGTGGCGTGTGTGGGATGATTGGCTAGCTGGTGAGAGTGATAAGCAATCCGTGCACAGCTGATGTAAACGGATCGAAGTTATTCGTACACGTAACGTCCCCTCATCTCTTGAAGTGTTTACACTCCTGACACAAAACGGTCAACGGGTTTGTGTGTACGCTGTGAGCTACGAAGCGATGGCGAATCTGAACAGTGTACAGAATCCGGGGGTTTCTCCAATTGCCGGCTGTACCGAATCTGATTCATTCACATGTTCCTCTGCTGTTGTCCCAACGCAACGTGTGATCTGGATTTAGCCGTACTACCCGACCATTTACTTCGAGGTCTGCTTGGGTACGGTCACCTTTAATCACAGTTGCGAGTTACCAGCAATGCTCATGCGGAAGTCATGTGTATACGGAATCACCCGCTTGCCAACTAGAGTCGTAGTCTTCTTGCGATGCGGCAGTTTTGTCTTCTTTCCTCTCTATTTGTGCTCCACGATTTGGAAACCAAAGATCCAGCCTGGTACAAAGTGTTCGGCCAAACATCATCTCCGCAGGTGATTTACCGGTGGCTACCGTTGGCGTTATCCTGTACACAAACAGCAAGCGATCTAATCTCGCCTGAATACTTCCTGGTACTTGTTTCCAGAAACCTCTTTCAATTGTCTGCACCGCGCATTCCGCCAGCCCATTAGGACCAGTTTGCTATTGAGCTGTACGGACGTGCAGGACATCCTCGCTATTCATGAAGATTTCAAATTCCTTGCCAGTAAAACATGGCCCATTGTATGTGCAGAGTGTCTCTGGTATCCCAAACATGGCAAATTACGATGGCATTTTCGAGATAGTTGTTTCCATAGTGTGGTGGGAAACGGGATAAACATTTATCCATTACGAATGAGTGTCAATTGGCAGCAAGAAAACTACATAATTAATGAGTCCAAAGTACTCCGGGTAGATGCGTTGTCAGGGCTTTTCAGCTCAACGCCAAGGGTGTACTGGACCGGGAGGTTTATTAGGCTGATACTGCTGCCACAGACCCCAAGTTTTTAGATAGTTTTCAATTTCTAAATGTAGGCCAAGCCACCAGTAATAACCGCGTGTTGTGGAGTTCGTTTAGGATGACCGGGAGTGCCTTTAGCGGTGGGATCAGGCAGGATATCCAAAACAAGCATCCATCGCAATTCATTTTTCCATTATCCATAAGGCTTAAGATTTCCCGGAAATCTAGTAGGCCAGTCGGATTTTGTAAATCGTACTACAGAAGATAGTGTTGCGTCACGATCGCTCCACTAACGTATGGTATCACATGTCAATGGAGTGATGTGGAGGTGCTGCATCAGATGAACTATTTCTACTGGTTCCTCCAGTATTTCGTCTGGGGTCGCATGTGGTAATTTGCTTAATGCATCCGCTGTATGATTGTTCAAACCAGGAATGTAGGAGATTCCACATTTATATGCACTTAATATTAATGTCCAATGTTGCATTCTCGGTGAGAACATCTGGATTCACCTCGGCTCGATCAGCAAGGATGTTAGGGATTTGTGATCTGTTTGTATTTCGAAATGGTTTCCCCAAATGTACTGTTGAGATCCTTTGACACCATAATAACTGTGGGCTTCTTTGTCCAACAGGGAGTAACTCATGGCGCGTTGTAAAGTTCGTGAGGCAAACGCAATCGGGTGAATGACACCATTCGACATTTTTTGACCCAGAACTGCTCCGACTCCGTGTGAAGACGCATCTCAGTGTAAGATTAACGGTTTTGCACTATAATACCGGACCCAAACAAGTGCGGAAGCAAAACCCTTCTTTTCACAAGCAAAAGCAGACTGATGCTCGCTTTTCCAAATCCACTGGATGCTTTGTGTGGCAGTTCGTTCGAGGGGGCAAGAATGGTTGAGGCATCCGGTAGGAAACGACAATAGTGCGATAACATTCCTAGGAATGACCGTAATTCCTCACTCTTCTTGGGCTGCGATACCTTCACAATAGGCGGTATTTTATCTTGCAGGACATGCGAACCGGTTTTGTCCAGTTTATAATCAAGGTAACAAACAGAATCGGATAAGAACCCACATTTGAACATTTTAGCTTCAACCCACACTCTTTTAGACACTTGACTGCTAGAAATGTGTTTATATAATCAACGTGACTGCTGCCAGTAACAAAGATATCGTCCAAGTATGCGCTGGTGAACGATACATCTTTAGATGTATTATCCACTGTCCGTTGGAAAATGCTGGGTGCTGAATTTATTCCAAACGGGAGGCGTGTGTATTGGAAAAGTCCCAGGTGGGTAGTTATTGTGGTCAGTTCCTGTGATTCATCATCAACGTTGAGTTAAGAGTATGCGTAATTAAGATCCAATTTGCAAAAATTTCGGCTGCCGGTTAAAGTCACGTACAAGTCCTCAATACGTTGTAGGGGGTATTTTTCCACTTTCGATGCCTGGTTGGTTATCGATTTGTAGTTTTCGCAAATGCGGACATAGTCGTTAGGTTTCAGTACAGATACAATCGGAGTGTCCCAATCTGAATGTTGCACCGGAACTATGACTCATTCTGATTGCCGACGTTGAATCTCTGCCTCAACTTTAAGGAGCATTGCAGAGGGTAATGGACGTACTTTGTAAAACTTGGCCTCGGCGCCCTCCCGGAGTTTGATAGAAGTCTTGAGATGACGCTTTTTCCCCAATTTATTTTCAAACAACGATGAGAACTGGTTAAATAAGCCACTCAAACTCCTTTAACAATACGTTTGTTGACTGCATTGTCTCGGGGAGGCGTTGTAGCCAGTTTTAACACATGGGATTCGGTTTGTCCCCAGACACAACAATCAGGGGTTGGGTGAATTCTCGTTCACCTTTACTGGTTGTAACGAAATAGCTACCCAACACCTGAATTGGGTCACTGGTGTGCGTCTGTACTCTCGAGTTGCACGGTTGCAAAGGCGCTAGCTTTTTCATTGAACCGCTGCCCCCGTATCTAGCTCCATGTCTATCGGTTCATCCTATATCGTCAAACATATTGTGTAAAGAGGACAGTGTTTGAGTGCCCCACTGTTCAAATACACTGAGTTAAGTTCTCTGTTCAAGTTTTCTGGGATGCTATCTGCACGCAGCTGTATTTTGCTTTGATGAATCGATGAGGTGATGCCTGCTATACACACGCGAGCTAGATGGCCCAACTTGCTGCATCTGCGACAGATGCTTTCTTTGTGCCGGTAATCGGAAACGTGTATGCCGTAAGTCGTAAGTCGATATTCGCTGGTGTTTGATTTACCAACCTCATGCACATCATCAAGTACCGGAGGGCCAACAAACTCGCTAATCAGTTTCTAATATTCTCCCGTTGGAAAACAAGGAGACCGACGTTTTCCTATATGGCGGCCGATTCAACCAAGGCTACTAACTTTTCTCTAGCATTTTCGTCCGAAATTGCCGCGATTAAACATTAGCTTTTCATTCGCTTTTTAATCTCCCCAGGTGGAATCTCAATATACTTACACTCAGGAATATATTGATGAGTATGTGTAATGAAATCATTGGCACTTTCGTTCGGCTTATGGACAAGCTTTGATAAGTAGTATCTAGCAATATAAGTCTTCTCTAACTATTCTATCCCTCGACGTCTTTAAAGAATGCTTATCCGGCTCAAAAATACGACATAGAACTAGTGTACACCCCAGGGTCGCAGATGTTCATCACAGATGTTCTGTCTAAAGCTCATCTTTCGATGGTGGAACACCAACAAGAAGGAATCGATACAGTAAGTCTGGTACAACATCTGGTGGTAACAGAAGACCGCCTAAAAGAAATAAGGCATCATACGGAGGCCTACGCGACGTGCGCGGCGTTGCGAGATGTGATTTTAAGTGGATGGCCGAACACAAAGGACAAACTTTCGAAGGAATTAACGCCGTTCTTTAACTTCCGGGATGAACTCACGGTGTATGACGGTTTGCTATTCAAAGGAAATCGCGTTTTGATCCCACCGTCGCTTCGCAAAGAGATGCTAGACCATGCTCATCAAGCCCATTTGGGTGTTACCTACATCATTTGCAGAGCACGCGAACTGATGTTCTGACCCGGGATGACGAGTCAAATTTGGGATCTAGTATCATGCTGTTCAGCCAGCCGGTTCCACGAGGTTCGCCATGCCAGGGAATCAATGATACTGCGGGAGATTCCAGATCCAGCATAAAAGAAAGTAACAGTTGTCTTGTTCTGTGATAACGGGATACGGTGGACAACTACAGTGACTACTTCTAGATCGATCCGCTTGCCGCTACCACCACGGAAGCAGTCATCAATAAACTTAGATGTCAGTTCGCCAAGCACGGAATACCGGAGGAACTGATCCCTGAAAATTGTCCGCAAGTGCTGCGTTCCGGACCTTCGCGAACAAGTGGGAATTTTCACATCGACAAACGAGTCTGTATCATAATTAATCTACGGAAAAGCGGGGACAGCGGTTAAACAGTCCAGGAAACTGTCTTCGAAGGCTCAAGTCACACATGAAGATCCATATCTGGTGCTGTTGGAAAGTTACAACGCGCCATCTCTGAACATAGGTCTCAGTCCAGTTCAACATCTATACAGCAGAAGAACAAGAACCCTAACGTCGGCGTCGGCGGAACTTTTACGCCCAGCTTTGCCGTCTCATTAGCAGCTGCAAAGAAATTTAGGAAAATGGATTGCTGATCCAAAACGGTATTACGACCGCGGACCCGGGCGCTACCTGAGCTTTCAGTAAATGACGAAGTGTGGTTCCAGCCAATACCGGGTGTCAGCGAACGATGGAAAAAGGTGTAGTGACTGCGAAGATCGGGGAAAGATCTTAGAAGTCAGTAATAGAGGGGTTAATCAGGAGCAACCGAGTACAGCTGAGGCGACACCGGGAACGAGAAGATAAGCTGTAGCAAAGCATTCGTTGGCTAAAGAAGAGGGCACAACGACAGGGACAGTGGAGACTACGCGGAGTAGAAGAATTTACGAAGTCTTCAGCGACACCAATTTGGCTGATCCCGAAAAAGTGAAAGATGTGACGAGATTGTGTAAACACGAGAACGATACGGATTTACATGGGGAAGCAGGCGGCTGGCTTGCCGCAAGCGAACAGAGCAGTTGATTGGACGCTTTAGCATATTCCGCCTACGCGCTGATTGATTCTTATTTAGCTACGCTGGAGCGGGCTTGGTTAACTTATTCAAAAACAACATCTCATGAGTGCAGAAGCGTCGTTAATAATGGAAATGACCTAGTTATTCGTATCGAGGTTTCTATACGCTTGTTATACCGTCATGTTCGCCGAGCTTGTTCTAGCAAATAAACCGTTTTTCCCTGAAGGACTGAGTTCTGCAACACTTTCGGCCACCGGTCGGCTGTCAGACAATTTATTCTGCTTCTTCTCCCGATGGTTTCGTTGACAACCACAGAGTTGGCCAGTGGTACTCCTTCGGCCTCGATCCTCGTTCCGTCTGTCAAGCTTCAATGTGTTTACACTCATTCAGATCGAGCATCCGGCTGGTCTCGCGCGCACCATTGAATCCCTCGCCATAGATGCTTTTTTCTTTTCAAAAGCCGATTGCAACATCTCAGCACTGTAACTGAATTTAGATCTTCAACTGACCGCGGTTGAGCGATGTTCCCCTTGGGACTGTCTACTCAGGACAGGTGTGCCCAAGAAATACCTAAACATTGTCAGAGCGTTTTACAAACGCAGTTGCGGCAGGATGCGTGCTTACGGCAAGCTGTCGCCGCTCTTCAATATATCCAGCGGTGTGAGACAAGGTTGACGTTCTCCCATTTCCACACTAACTTCGCCATCGACGAAGTCATGGAAAGTGCATTCATTAGATGTCACTTGAAGGTGTGAAGCTGCCCTCAGGTCATCGACTTCTTGACTTGGAATACGTCGATGACATTGCCATAATCTGAGACAGCTCCAAAACGTTCCAAGCAGCACTGGATAAATCAGCTCTGGCTATTAGTCGTTTCGGCCTATGCTTTGCACCCTCGAAATGCAGGAATATTCTCCAAGATTGGCAGGGACCCACCCAATACGCTGACCA
>CALYDF020003055.1:0-10800 GCA_944474145.2 Dicrocoelium dendriticum
TCACGCTGACTTAAATAAAGCGCTCTTTCGTTCATCTACTCTCTCGAAATTTAGGGTTTTCTTTTCTCGCACAATTTATTACAACTTAGATTTACCGTATTTAACCCGTTTTATTTTGGACTCCAAGAAACATTTCAGCACTAAGCGTGAACGCTCAATTGAAGGATGTGCATACGTGCCTTTTTCTTTTAACGCTTTTATTGCAATATTCATGCTAATGTTACGCCTCACAAACTTTGCACTATTGGTGTACGAAAGCTGCAAATTTTTCCAGCCGGGTAAATAAAGTCTATTTTGACTTGAATTGACTTAAATAACTAGTTGACGCTCGCAAGTGTCCATGTGCATTAACCGCGAAATCTGTTACATAATTATAGCGACAGTATGCGAGTTCTTGTTACAGTATTTTCAACTATGGATAACGTTAAACACCGAAGAAAAGAACAGCGTTATACAGCATTTTGGACGTATCAGCGTAGCACTTTGTTGTTCGCTTCTTGAAGTTACTATCAGAAGAACCCTACATTCGTTTCCAGATGTATGGGCATTAAGGACCAATTTCCAAAAGTCGTGATCTGACACGATAATTGCATTGGTTGATTTTTTGGTGTATAATCGAATATTAATTTTCGTTTCCCTGGTATTCACCAGCGGACGATTTCCAGGAACTGTCTGTGCAAAACAATGCCCCATGGTAGAACGATCAAGCGGGTCGCGGAAAGTCAGGATTTGTGAGAATTATTATGCAGTCCAACGTCACTTACAACATTTCATATTTAATAATTGGCTCATACTGCTCGTATCTAGTAGACAGCTAGCAAAACATAGATAGCCAACATAGCGTTGCAAAACATAGATGAACAGACGAACCACAGACTCGCGAATAGGTAAATATTACTTTGTAATATCGTCTGTTAGTGGAAGTAACAAGACAATCAGAGAACGCACCAGGCAAGAGAATGTTTCCTATCGCTGAGCATTTCTGGAGCCTGCTATACAGGATGCAACTTGAGTAGATGTATTAATGTAAGCTAAAATGCACCTAACGAAGAAGCAACCATCCACTTTTGGTACACAGTTTTCGTAGATCAAACTGGCGATGACCGCTTTCATTTCTTGTGCAAGTATTGAAACTATCCAGCCAACAGGTTACTTTTTCATCAAGGTATTCAGTTGTTAGAACGTTAAACTTGCGGATCTGTTTGTTTGGATTCAAAAGGACTGATAAACGATTGCATACGGATTTCTTTTCTTCTTTGCACACAATTGTATTCATTCATATAAAATGGTTGTTTCCAGCATTATTGGAAAAGCACAAAGTACAATTACGTTTGTACAATTTCATTGACATTTGTCTGGTTCTTTTACACCTTGGATCACCTTTTTTCACCTTTGACCAGTTGAACTTGCAAACTCGTAAACACGCATCGTAGGCATCTAGTAATTCAACACAAGAAGTTGTGTATCCATCTTCATCGCAAAAAGCGTATGCAGTGTCGGCGTGATCTTTGCAGTCGTTTTCACATTGCAAAACGCGGTTCGGTACCACGTGGTTTATTTGCACTGCAAACAGAAGCATAACCTTAAGGAAAACAAGGAGGAAAACTGATTTGTGTTTGCCCTGTGCAAAGCAGCGGAATTTAAGTAACATTAAGGTATAACGAATCATGGCATAAATACTGCATACTGTCGAGCTTGGTTAATCATTAAACAAGAAGCAATCAACTGATCATCGGCAATCAAATTGACGAATTAACAGACTTTAAAAAAGAGCTCATAACCGTAGTGAATACTTTCTTTGTCTATCACAATAAAGTCCTCAAACCACTTTGTTTGCTGAAGTGGTTTTATGTGGTCCGTAACGTCCAATATATGATTATAGTTAGGGTTAGTTGACAAACTCTAATGTGTTTGGGGTAGACAGACAATGTGATTGCATATTTGAACAGTTATTAGTTGGGACCACGTCAATTCTCTTCCGATATAACCAGATTTAAGACTTTGACAGATGAAACGTAATATGGAGGCGATATTCCCGCTATATTATCTTTCACTGTCAACCTTCGAAATTTTTATATTATTTTTGTATTCTGCTAATTTGATGTCATAGAGCTGCTTTCAGCGAACGCATTCTGAACAAGGCTTTACAACTATAACTCGGTAAAGCAACATTGTTTACCCACATTTACGTATACGTTGAATTCTGGGACCTGTTTGTAAAATTGCGATGGCATGCGACATTTGACATTGAGGTATCGCCAATGGCGGATTTAATCTGAGGATGTATTATCACGTTGACTTTCGTCGGAATCAATATATCTATATTATATCATTATAAATCTAATGCCTTTTATCTGGTATAAAGTAAGTTAAAGCTTGTAATATAACGCACTGAATAATGCATTCATTATTATTTCTATGAAATTCATCTCGCCTCAAAACACAATGGAACTAGGTTCTCCGATAGTTCTCAGACAAGTAACTTATATCATGACCACGTTTTACAACCTCACCTTATTCTCCCAACGAAAATTGAATCTCTTGTCTTTGAGGGAGAGTAAACAATGCTGTGATTTGTGTTTTCCTGGCGGTAAGAAGCTTGGAAACTGGGTCTACCGCAAATCCTTGACCTGATCATAGTTATTAAAATGAACAGAACTGAACCGCCTATACTCTTTTGGCAAGTGGTTCTTTGTGACCACAAAATGCGATTACCTAAATGCATTAATGTGGTCACATACGACGGGGAAAGATGTCTTATTTAAACGGCAATAAAGCGATTTTGTGGACGTACCGGTATGATGATATTACAATTCATTGGTGCTCGCGCAATAGACTTAAAAAGACTGAACGTATAGTGTAGGTTGAAACTTGCGCCGTTATATATGTTTTCGTTTACGTTGGATTGACTTTCAAGCGAATAAGCGCCTTCAGCTAGTGCTAATTAAGTGAGCGCATAGGCAACGTTACCCATTGGACGAAGGACGAGTTACATTTAATCTTGTTCAAATGTAAATTAGCTAGAGGTCTGTCAACTCAAACGACCCTCTGAATGTTTCTCAAAATGTCTACAATATGAACGTGGCTAAATATTTGTATTTAGCAAATAATCAAACAACTTAAAAGTACGGAGTCAGATCAAAGCGAATATTGCATAACCAATGGCAAACCAAAAGGAAAAGGAAAAAAATACATTCCAGTTTACGGCGACTTGTCAAGCAATTCATGCGAAACATTCGTTGGCTTCCTTTTTCACCACGTTAATGTGTTGGATGTCTCCCATCTGGCTTGGATTGCCTTATTCCTTCTTCTGAATAAAGTGAACTGTAAAGCGTAGTTAAAACAAGAAGGGATTGGAAAATTTAACTTGAAACTGGAAAGCTCATTATTGAATTGACGTGAGACGGAAGAGCGCTTCATATCCCGGATGACCAAATGTAGCAAATATTTGTACGCATTTAATTCGGCTAAAAGGTTGAGAATTTGGGTTGTTGGTATCTGATTTTAGTGATGTGGCTGGGTATTAAAATTGGACTGTGCACAGTAAGTACTGACAAATGGATTTAATAATAGCTTTTATGTATGTTATCTAAGGGCATCTGTACTGAACTTCAAAAATATGTTCTGCCTATAGCAGCAGAATCGGGTACTCTCAAGATGCTAGAAAGCATTTGTCACATTTCCCTCACTAACGTATACCTTAAAAAATAAAGTGCATTAAGAAGAAGTAAGGAAATCTTATACAAAGTTTTTTTCGATGGAGGGCTGCAGTGAACAGAGAAAAGCATTCTTCTCAGTGCTAATATCCGATTGTCGCTTGGGGAATTGGAAGTTCTCAACCCTCTAACGCACTGTCGTGAATATTTCCAACAAGTCCTTCTTACACTACCAAAAGCAAGGCTTCACGCGGACATTGATTATGCATTTGCGATATTTACTGGATTTAAACCTTAACTAGTTGACCGTCTACTTTCCAACAGGAACCGTGTGGGTGGCGTTATAATCTACATATATTATTCATAATGCAAGTCAATAAACGCACTTCACATTGCACTTCGAAACTTAGCAAAATCTTTTATTGTAAATTGTAGACCAAGATATCTGAATGGCTATCGCTTAATTGTGTTAGTTAATGTCTAAGATAACTTAGCTCTCCTGGTCCTGAAGATGAAGAATTTTACGAAGTTTCACGGCTGTTTCCTTTGAATTCATGGAGTTTCTGTTGTGCATAATCGCTGACGAATTTAACATCTCTGGCACTGGATTCCTCACAAATCTTGGGCCGAACAACATCGAGAAATTTCTAACTATGCTAGCGGAAATCTAAGACAGGATACCAATTAAGAGCTTAAAATTTTATCCTCTTTATAATCGGGCAACGCTTCAATGCACTGATCACGCCGTCAAAACGTTCACATATTATTTGTGAATTAAATGGACGGCATGTGCCCACCATTTGAAAGAAGGATATTAATGCTCTCATTAAGAGTTTACCAAATGCAACACTGTGAATCTACTCTCATTTCTCTCAAAGTTGAAGGGCCAGATCACTGTTAATGTGTAACTGGTTGATGCACCGAGATTTAATATGCTCACAAGTGAGGAACGCGGCTACTGTTAACAACTCTTATTTACTACCAATCCGTTGACGCGTGTGACATTTGGACAGAAACAATGTGCAATGGAACCGGAACCGATGCTTTTATTCTGGGTTTGTTAAAGCCTTTGCCAATTACGTCAATGGATTCTTCTTTATAAGCTGTAAATCTACGTAATTCCGAACTCTGTCGTTGGGTTAATAGAAAACATCATACATCAGCGACGACTGTAGATGCTGGTATAAGTCTGCCGGACTGAATTTGTTTAGAAAGACACCGATGTTCCATACGGATCCGTGTAGAGTACGCACTAATTTTTGCCTCCGCTTAACAATCTCACACGTGTTTTCAAGTCATTTTTTTCTTTTTGCAGACAATATCGAGACTTCATGATCTATCTGTAATCAGGAAGATAGCGAACTGTTGTAAGGAGACTTGGACCATGTTAAGTGTTAAATAATAAACCGATATTTTTCTCCGTCCGACGAACACCAATGTGATTTGATAAGTAAACGCCAAAAACCTAATAACACTATCGGCTGCGTGGCTGCAACATGAACATTGCTTCACAGGGACGCGACTTTTGATGTTGCTATATTACGACCGGTTTTGATCAGAGCATCCGCTGAAGGTTTATAAAACGATAAATCAAGGATTATTTCACCTACGGTGTTTCTTTTATGTTCGCCAAATCTAACTACTAGCAAATGGTTATTGCGTTTGCCAATCCGCAAATGGAATACAGGAGTTAGGCTTTGCTAACATGGCTAAAACGAGATGTGGAGGCAATCTAGACCCCACGGCGAATGACAACGTAGGAACATCAACCGATTGTTCTATCTGCCCTACTGGGTACTTCTGCAAGCGCTAGAAGTATACATCGGATGTTTTCGACGACTATGAGTTGAGCTCATCCGGATGCAGCAGAATATATAGACCCGTAAGCTACCTCCAATTAAAGTCTGCTGTAATCTGTGGAACACTACCGACTTCGGTCAATTTTGGTACTGCGTTGCCCAGTTCATAAATCCAAATCCACGATGTATTGCCCGACATACATTAGGAGTCATGAATGGTGTTCTTTGAGAGAGGATAAAACGCTAACAAAAGTTGTCCTCAAAGATTGGTATAAATTTGGAGTACACGAAAAAGCAGTTTTGTAAACGTGGATATAATGGTGACTGCACATAAACGCATTTAAGTTGGTTTGCGCATATCGTGAAACTGTGAATTACACACGAACAATCCCAAAGGAACTATCCAGTCTTGGCATTTTAGTAACCTTGTTATACAATTTACCCTTGTTAAATAATTTGTTGTGCATCCAACCGTAAGGTTTAGTTTGAATTGACAATTTGACCTGTAATGTAACTAACACCTTACTTATCTCTGGTTCGCCACGAGTATCGTCCCGGTTTCCCTTTAAAAATACATTAAGCACCCGCTGGTTCACATCGTCTGAATAAGTATTACCCTCAAAAGCGATATATTCCATCCAAATACCCGTCAGCGATT
Organism: Dicrocoelium dendriticum; assembly: GCA_944474145.2. Classification (NCBI taxonomy): domain Eukaryota; kingdom Metazoa; phylum Platyhelminthes; class Trematoda; order Plagiorchiida; family Dicrocoeliidae; genus Dicrocoelium; species Dicrocoelium dendriticum. The sequence goes on from CALYDF020003055.1 coordinate 6,114, forward strand.
TATTATTGGCCTCTTGTGAACATATTTAGGGCTTGCTGAAGCAACAGACACGACAGCGTGTGCTGCAGCATCAGGTGCATGCATTAGAAGGACTACTTTTCTGCAGCATCTGATGCTTACGTGACCACTGTCTTTCACTCGAATTAATATTCTCCTTCCGTGAACAATTAGCGATAATATTTTATATGTTCAAGATATTGAATTCTGTCTAGTGTCTTTACTTCCTAAAAATACTTTATCACTAATTTTTGATCAACTCACCTTGATCAAGCCCAAACAACGTATCTTCTGGTATCCCGTGTTCCGTTTATTTGCAACAAGTTTGTCATTAAACATGCAGCCAGGCATCCTGGTCGTATCGAAACAGCGGAAATACTCGAGCCACCTCAGATGCCACAGTAGCAGTATACAATTCATCCTGTACAGGTCATTTCGGTGGAAGGCTTCTGTGTCGAACACTGGGCAAATGCAACGAACATACACCATGCGAGGAAAATATTTATGTGAAAGCGCTCTAGAGATAAAGTGCCATTTACGTACATCAACTGTGTCCCTGCCTCATATGGGAACTGGTGGTGGTAAGTACTTAATACATCAGCATTTTGCCATAAATCAGGTAATATATCTTGCAGACGCAATATTCCAAATGCTGCAAAATGCAGCACGACTTTGATACGCAAAGTCACATTTTGCAGCTTATCATGAAATCCGCTGACATCTTGCTTCTACAGTAGGAGAATGTTGGTATTTCATTGGACACTTCATCGAAATCATTGCTTTGTGGGCAGCTCATAGACAGCCACTACTGGCAACACGTGAAACAGTTAGCCTCTTACTTGTTTTATGCAGAGACTCGATGCGCTCACCGTTGGAGTGTGTGCGGTTTTCTTAGGTCTCGTTGATACGAATGGAGCAAAGTAAGTTCGCTTGCAAACTTATTGCTGATGATTTCAAAGTGCACTCGGTGGAACATCCAGCCGATCCAGTAGAACAATTTTAAGGCCGGACTGCAGGAATCTACCTATAATTTTTCGCTCCTTTGACAAGCCACTACGCGCACCAGGTTATGATAAGCGGACAATTAATACATGATGAATCTTATGTTAACAGTCGAAAAATATATGCACAAACTGAGGAGCATCGACAGTTTACGTGTCAGCAGTGATCATACAACCATATTATGCCTACACATATGATCTAGATCCTGGAGAATAGAATGTTTAGATAACGAGGCAAATGCTGTATACCAATATTGTCCGCGCAGAAATATTGAAACGATAACATGGTTTATAAGTTGAAATTCGTCACATCTAGATTTACTCAGGCAGCCGTCACACGCCCGGAAATGCCCGTTACGGGCGTTTCATCCTTTCGGGAATCTTTAGCAGTGCGCATTCCATTGCACCCTTGGTAGGGCTCGAACCCGCAATTTGACTGTTGCCAGTCCGTGGTTGAGACCACTGAGCTACGGGGGACGGAAACGACCATTGTGAATAAGTTACTAGATGTGATTTAGCGCCGTTCAATATCCACTGACTTACAGCTTACTGCCGTGCAGAGAAGAGCGTATCCCCCTCATAAAGTGACATGCTTAACAAATTTAAGCCGCCAACCAACTTATATCATTATAAGCAGTTTCGTCTGCATGGCAATAACGTGTAAGTCGGTGGATAGTTAGCGGCCCTAAGTTACATTTAGTGACTTTTTCTCGATGGTCGTTGCCGGCCCCAGTAGCTCAGTGGCCTCAAGCACGGATTGGCAAAAGCCGAGTTGCCTGTTCGAGCATTACCAGGGGACGATGGAATGCGCACTTTTGACAATTTCTGATAGGATGAAACGCGCGTAAACTGCTTTTCCGGGCATGTTCCGTCTGTCTGATTGAGTCTATAAGTGAAGCATTTCGACCTATACCATTCAAATCCCCCTACTACTCTTCGATATCAAGATTATTCGTCGATGTACTGCTGCAATCCGTGGCTAATTTATAGACGTGGAGAAAACATTCGCAAAGTAAAATTTGGCATTCTGCCTCTAGATACCGGCTATGAACAAGATAGAACTGCAAAGAAGCAACCTATGCCCATAGATATCAATGCGCTTTCAGTTTTCAGAATCTACCGATGCGTCATACCATTCTCACACATAGCAGGGTATCATCAGAATTTGGCCACATTTCATTCACATTCGCCTATGTGCTGAAGCGAATACTGTTCCAAAACGTGTGCAATTCATCCGGTCCTGATAACATAAAAATCACATCATTGAAGATAGCTTCCATTTGCTTAGCTAAACTAATATCTCGTTTTTTCTAGGGCTATCTCTCCTAGATGCAGTTTCTAACAATGCGAAGGGTGGAACTGTCACCCACCTTTACAGAAGAGACCATTGTGTAGTGCTCGCAAACTTGTGCCTCGTCACTCTGATTCCTGTGCTTGCTGCAGTCACGTAACCTGTGGTTACTAAAGAAATTATGGGAGATCTTGGAAGGTGCAATGTTACCGAGCAGCAGCAGCAAGGATTCCACCAACACCTTTTGCGGAGGTCGAACCAATTTTTAACTCGTGCCAAAGGACGGATTCGTCGTTGATGAAGAAAGAGCCAAAGCTGCCTAGCTAGGTATCTTTAAGACATCTGTTCATTCAGACCACTGCAACCGTCTTTACGAGCTTCGTAGTGATGGATTTAGTGACCCTGGCCTTGGTTATAATTATTCATACATACTCCAACGCTCCATGAATGAGCAAATTTAGTTGCGCTTTGTTTGACTCGGCAGAGTCTCCCAGTGGCGTTCTCCAAGGCTTGATACACAGGCTACAATCATTCCTAGTGTTCAAGAAATACATCGCGGGTGTGTTGACTTAAACTGTTTACTCAATGATAACGACCTTAATATTTGTTGGGAAATAAAGCAAATAGACCAGGGCATAGAATTACAAGCCGGTAAAAAATGGCGTACTTGGGGTGGGCTGAGAATATGGTTCAATTTAAGGCTGTCAAATGTAACTAAGTTTGCGTATGCAAGAACATATTGCAGCGGACTTGGAATTGCTCTTTCGGCCCTAGTGCAATATGATCTCGGACACATAAGGCAGACTGAGATGAAGGTAAATAAGCAATTAAGAATTAGGTCCTACCCGGAGGCATTAGTGTCGTTTTATCGCGCCTTTATCACACAAGTGATAAAAACTAATTTGAGGCAAATATGAAATGCGCTTTACAGTTGTAGCCCCATTGGTGAAAGGGTGACTTCACTGCACATGATAAGCCACAATAAAGGGGGACAAAAATATTAAGACACTGATCCACCTAACTTACGATTGGAGCCCAACGACACTCAGTGTTTTCAGCAAACATTATCGGCTTCTGCGATGTCATATCGCAACAATAGATTGCGTGGCCAGAAAGAATGTAAGCCATAAAGTACAGCCGGTTGAATGCCACCGAAACGATTTCCGCATTGATGTACCCAGCAATGAAAACGGACTTTCGCATCCAGTCATCTCTGATCCTAAGTTAGCGGAATTGCAAAGCCAAAATGAAGTTGCATCACACCACTTAAAATAACTGTTTTAACTCCATTATTTTGGAAACGCGAAATAACTACACACATTAGTTCATTTACACATGTGGCATTGGTAAACCGTTTACCTCTACACTCATGCATTGTGATGGACACAATTGAACACACGGCGCCCGAGCGCAACAAATACGCACGTGAGATTATAACGATCTGAAACGCTCTGCGCTCTCATCCATCCTGACCAAAATGCAAGAAAATATCTAAGCAAAAATCAATTATTGGACCCCGTTAAACGAGCAGCCTAAAAATTAACTGGATGTTCACATTCACCAGCAGACTTTTAACATCAAAACACTATCCTGTCTGCGTGCGAAAGGCGAGGCTTTCTTACTACGTTAACCGAATTTCGAGAACCCTAAGAGTCACGAACACCACCAACTACTAGTTGCCAAAAGTATCGTCCTGTTTTCCCTGTAATAATACATCAAGCACCCGCTGGTTCACATCTTCTGAATAAGTATTACTCTCAAAAGCGATATATTCTATCCAACTACCCGTTAACTCCATATTATTGGCCGTTGATGAACATACTTAGCACTTACCAGACGGCTTGGCTGAAGCAACAGACACGACAGCATGTGATGCAGCATCAGGTGCATGCATTAGAAGGACTGCTTTTCTGAGCATCTGATGCTGACGTGAGCACGGTCTTTCACTCGAATCAGCAATTTCCATCTGTGAACAAGAAAAACTACATGATTGATCTTTTCAATATATTTTAGCACTAATTTATGACAACTCTCCTTGCTCACGCCCAAACGACGGATCTTCTGGTATCCCGCGTTCCGTTTATCTGCAACGAGTATGTCATTAAACATGCCGCCCGGCATCCTGGTCGTATCGAAACGGCGGACATACTCGAGCCACATCAGATGCCAGAGTAGCAGAATAAAATTCATCCTGTACATGCCACTCCGGTGGAATGATTCTGTGTCGAACACTGGGCAAATGCAACGAACATACACCATGCGAGGAAAATATTTATGTGACATCGCTCTAGAGATAAAGTGCCATTTACGTACATCAACTGTGTCGCTTTATCATATGGGAACAGGTGAGCTAAGTAATTACTACATCAGTTTTCTTCCAGAGATCCAGTAATAAATA
>CALYDF020003057.1:0-12807 GCA_944474145.2 Dicrocoelium dendriticum
CTAAATTTTCCATGCATAGCCACGCACGCCGTAAATATCCACTTACAGGTGAACGCTGAAAATAGTGCAATGTCGACATTCCGCAGCATTGCACTAATTGTTTGTGCATTGATTCATCTACCTAGGTTACTGCAGAAGCTACGACAGTTTTTGCGTAGCTGAGAGAGTTTGGTGTTCAGCAGCAATGTGACTTTCCACTGCGCATGCACCCAATGCGTCATATTGCTTTTGAAGTTGACACGGCGCGGTCAAATCACGAGCGCTATGGGGAGCGCTGACAGAACTGTTGATATTTCTATCATGTGCTAACGGGAGTAATGCTGTTCTTTTTCATGCATATTGCTCGTTTGTCGAGTTACACGGTAAATGCTGCATATGTACGCATTTATATCCTCATGGAAAGAATCCACTAGTATTTCCGTACCATTTGTATGTCACATTGTATCCAAATAATGCCATCGCCGCGGTGATGCGAATATTTTCCAATCATTTCTGCGATATGGCCAGTTGGACGTAAAGCAACAATAGGCCTTACTCACTGCGTTAGTTGACATGACCTTAAGGGCATAACGTTTTGAGCAGCCACCGACTACCTATCCCTAATATTAACCTCGTGTATCGCACTAATAGCGCGCAGTTAACCAGCATGCATAAGTGGTCGAAGTCAACGAACTGTTGGCAAATCAGTTATTGAGGAATTTAGATGCAACCAGAGTACAGAAAGTTGAAATCAACTAGGCACTGATGTCACACAGCAGTTGAACCGCATAGTCACCTGAGTATATTGACGTATTGGGTATGAGCAGGCACTCAGTAATACTCAGACAATCCCGGCACTCAGAAAGTCATCACAGGTTGCATGGATACTCCGCTAACGAGCCAGTCAATTGCCGCAGCTCAGATCAGGTAAGCATCTGTCCTGAGTTTCAGACAAGCTTTTCCCTGCCGAGACCGTTTGATTGCACAATGGCGGGTTAACTTGAATTTGAGCTGCAGCGAGTTCTGTAGTACAGCAATAAAGTAACTCAATGAGTTCGCTTTTGCAATGCACGGATAAAGATTCGTAATATTTTAATACGCAAAGACATTTCTATAAAGGATCTGTGTAAACCTTAATTAAAAGCTTTCAAGTTAATATTATTGACCCTAATTTAGTCTACTTAATCGTGGGTGTGAAAATCGAGGCTCCATCCGTTTCAGTAGAACAAATAGTCTATAATGTAGGACTGTATAACAACGAAAGAGTTATAACATGTTTCAGCAGATATACTCGGTTTCTACGTTAAATGTGTGCCGCAGAGCTCCCGCCTGACGAGCATATCTTGAGTTGCGCCATCAAATGCTCCAGTGGCTGCCTGCTCATGTTGTCCTCTGAGTGCAGTAAAACAGATTTCGTCCACAATTTTTGTCACCCACCGTTACCCTGCTATGCGATCCGGGCTAACTTAGGAAGCATAGTGTACTAGGCGGAGGCTGACCGAAGTAGTTCTGCACCGGGCACCATAATTTGACTGTTCCGCGAAACTGGCAGACACAGATCCAGGATGGTGGTTCTGCTACGATTTCGGAAACGGCGTACACAACGTCAACCGCGATTGCGAAATCCTAAGTTCGAACACAACCAATCTGAGTGCAGCTATTCCGTGTATTTTTGTCAGCTGTTTACATATATTTAGTGGATTGGATATATTGTATGCAGCGATCATCAAGATGTAATATACACCACGTGCATTCATATAGCCGCTACGTGAATGACAGTTTTATCCTTATACACACTGCCGAGCAAGCAGAACAACTACTGTTGGTGCTAAGCAACTGCTGGAACAATGGAACAATGGTTTATGACGGGTATAAAAGCAATGCTTGACAGGTCCCGTAGGATGATGAGAATTAACATCGTAAAATTAAAAAAATCGTATCGATGAAAGTACGTGTGAAATGCATGACTCACCAAGGGATTGGAGATGCACATAAACAAGTAATCCAATAGGAATTTTAAGTGGATTCCGTCCACGTTCGTTGTTCACTAATACCATCATCCGATGGTCGCACGTTATATCACATAGTGCAGTCGTGTCAGAGTTTCGTCAAGGCGTTTTTTGAAAAGGGATAGGGTGGGAGCGTTAATTACATGTTCTGGAAGGGCGTTCCAAGGTTGTGACACTCGGAGGGAGAAGAAATTGCGTCGACATTCCAGTCGACTATACTGTGTGATCAATTTAAACTGATGACCTCTTAGGGATTCGTTTTGACTACGTTTCAAAAGGGAATGACACGTGTGGTTGGGGGTTCTCAGTATCCGGTACACCAATATGAGATCGCCTCTCAAACGACGGTAACGTCCACTGTATAAGTTAAGAGTTTTCAGCCTGAGTGGGTAGGGAAGGCTGGAAAGACCTTTGACGTATTTTGTCGCTCTGCGTTGTGCAGTATCGAGTGCAGTGAGGTGGCACTTCTGCCATGGTTGCCACGCTTGAATAGCGTATTCTGTGTGCGGTCTAACAAAAGCGCTAAGCATTTTCGGAAAGATTGAGGCGTCAAACTTCCCAAACGCTCTACGCAGAAGGCCAAAGTGTTGATTTGCTCTCTTGGAGGCCTTTTCGGTCTGCATTAAGCACCTAAGATCTTCTTGTACAAGCACGCCAAGATCGCACTCATGAGAGGTCCGCTGTAGAATGTCAGGTCCTAAGCGGTAGTTATACGCACTCTGATGGCGTATGCTCAAGATTTTGCACTTTGTGGTGTTGAACTGTAGCGTGTTCTCGTTTGACCACTTGTATGCTTTGTCCAAATCATCCTGCAAGGCTGCGTGATCCTCTCCTGAAGCTATGGCACGCCATATCTTTAGGTCATCTGCAAACAGCAGAAAGTTGGAAGATAGTGCAGCTGCAAGATCATTTATGAAAACAATGAACAAGCGAGGCCCGAGTACCGAGCCCTGAGGTACGCCACACTGAACTTCGATTGGTTCCGACAGGGTATTTCGGACTCTCACATTCAGGTGACGTTGAACGAGAAATTCGCCTATCCATCCTAGAATAGGATTGCCGATACCACAATGCTGCAGCTTGTTCAGTAAAATCCGATGGTCCAGTCGGTCGAATGCCTTAGAGAAGTCCAAGTAGGCTACATCCACTCCGACTTCGGCGTCCACAGACTCTGTCCAGTTTGAACGAGCTATCAGCAAATTAGTTGTGCAGGACCTGCCTTGGCGAAATCCGTGCTGCTCCGGAACGAGGATGTTGTTTTTCTCCAGGTACTCCATGAGGGCCTCGGCTACAATGGACTCCATGATCTTGGAGATTACCGGAAGAAGGGTAATCGGACGATAATTAGTTGGATCTGCACGGCTACCATTTTTGTGGATTGGAGTGATGATCCCGTGCTTCCACATCGTTGGGACGTGCATCTCGTTAAGGCATCACTGAAAGAGTGTCGCCAAAGGTTCAGCTAAGCTCGCGGCGGAAACTTTCAGCGCTTTCGGCCGAATGCCGTCCGCACCCGGGGAGCTAAATTCGCGCAACGACATCAACCGCTTCAATACAGCTGCAGTTGTGAAGGAAATGTGGTTAAGGCCTGATGGCGGAATAAGTTGCCTGGATATGGTGCAGGATGTTTGCACACACTGGAAAGTGCGGCCGAAGTGTTGTCCTAGGACGTTCGCCGCATCCTGTGCCGTATGTGCTAATCCGAAAGCTGTGCGCGGAGCCGGAATTCCGCGTTTAACGCGGCGAAGCTTATTTATGTGTCTGTATAGTAGCTTTGGGTTAACGCAGAACTTTGACACAAGATCTTGTTGGCTCTTTACCTTATCCTCCCTGACGAGTGTGACACAGGGGTTTCTTTGTGTAATATAGGTGTTCCAAGTATCCTCGCTCGGAGAGGCTATATGGGCGCGCCATGCCAGATCCCTCAATCCCATGCATTTCCGGGTCCTGCTTCTGAGAAACGACTTCGCCTTGTCGGGTCGGGGGATTTTGGTTTTAGATGCCAATGCTACGAGCGTGTTGAATTTGTTGACAAATTTCCCGCATGCCACTTCTGGGGACCACTCAGTTAAGAAGGACCAGCTCGTAGCACTAATGAGTTCTGCCAGGTTATCGTAGTTGGTTACGACGTAAGATTCCACGTTGCTTTCATTAGGATAATCTGCATAACACAAGTATTGGAACAATAGTGTCGCATGACCGCAGTCGATCTTATAGATGAAAACGAATATTAAAACGCCTTCCAAATTTAGACGTTCGCTTAAAACATACCTAGATGATGCACCAGCCCATGTTTGACATTTAGAATCCTGTGAATTTCAAACAAGCTCCGGTTTGTACAATCTTTGCGATCGCTAGTCAGCTATGCTCAGATGACGCGATTACATGTGAGTTGCAACGCATCTCCTCTACAGCGTGGCCATATAATCCCCCGACACTCCACGTTTATTCATATACCTACGTAAATCGGTGTATAAATGTAAAATATTGTACATGATATTTGTCTAGAAAAAGTAAAGCTGTGGTGCAGAATTGCAGCTTCCATGATTCCAGTTGAAACCAATTGTGGTATGAACCAGATCTCCAACCTTCCTTGATAGGTGAATTGATTCACTGAGTTGGCGAAAAAATGGCTCAATGATTTTGGTGGTTGATATTGCCTCCCAGATCCTGACGTGCGGTGGATTGTGGGCAATTTCTTCAGCATAGTATGGCTTAATCTTGCTCCAAATGTGAACATTTCGTGATCGTGAGCTGAGATGGACAGCAAATTCATCACTAAAGAAAACATTGTGACGACTGATATTTGTGGGGAATTCCTGAAGAAGGCGTTGACCCGCTTCCATCCGATTCTGTCGATCAATGTCGGACGGTTGACTGGCCTACATTTGCCTGAATGCTGACATGTCTAGGTAAGTTTTGAGTACCTTTTGGAGTGTGGAGCGTGGAACATGCAATTCTGCATACCTCTTACGAGTCGATTACTTTGGAGAATTGAAAACTTACTGCTGAATGATTTCCGTTTGCTCCATTCGGGAGGCAGGGCGTTCAGAGCAATGGGCATCCCGCACAGATGCGGATGCAAATGTTTTCTGCTCCCATACCAACAACTTGCCCTGTTTTGGAACAGGCATCTTTAAACGCTCCTGGAACATGGTGGAAACGTCAATCATTGTTCTTTTTCTAGCACTCTATCACGTACACAAAGAGCAGCACTGGGACTTTCTTCAATGATTTAGGGACTTGTGTCGGTCATTTTTCAATTGTATGCCTGAAAATAGACAGGCGAAAGCATCCTACATATATGCTATAAATATGGTGATAACTGTGCAAATATTAAATAATAAATGGCATTGCATAAAAACATCAGTTTTTACAATGACCGGGGAATTCATAGCCGCCCTGTACAGTAGGCGAACATGGACGTGCGGAGAATTTGCTAGGAAAGCACTCAAACTGGAACGCGAAAACCGCGATCGAACGAGTGCCCGACATCCCTTAGAAAAAGTTTGCATAACGTTGCCATTCAAAGGAGACTAAAATGGCAGGAGATTCAGATATCGCCTCCGTCAACCGATAACACAGCTAGTACGCTGCTGAGCATGTAGTTTGACACAAAGTTAGGATGTTGCTGGTTAAATTTACCCTTGACATGACAGACACTTGCACTCCCTTATAGACGCTGCCTGCGTACTGTGCTGTTGCAAGCACTGGTGAAGCATTGAAACACGAGATGTGGAGCAAATGTCATCGTCCAACAAGACTTCAGGATCTCGTTGCTTTCTGATGACAACATGTATCTGCGTAGCTTGCACATCGGCAGCAATGAATGTCACTGCGTGCAAAAATAGCTACTTGCTTCGCTGCCTGTAATAGTTGTCCATGCCAGGGGGACGTGCGCAGATCCCGCTGTAAATTCTTCACAACAAGCTGCAAGGACGTCTTTAAATGAGAGAACAGCGTTCGGCTGATTTCCGTATTTACCTGAACCACCCGAGTGAACTTCGTGTGCCGCCACTATGTATTGATCCTGCGGTGTTGCCTTCGGCGATGATGTGGCGTTTAGCAATACGGCAGTCTTTGTAACAATTGATGTATTCGTTGTCGAGTGATGCAATGGACGAAGCCTTGAGTCTAGCAGTCAAGTCACTGGATGTAATAGAGTGGTTCCATCTGCATTCATACTCATTTAAATGGTCTCATTTTGTGCGCTGCTTACGACTTCTAGACTGGTGTGGATCACCGGCCTGAAATACCTGTGTCCAATTCATACGTTGTTATTTGTATTCCATTAGAGGACATCTAGGCTCCGCTCCGCCAGACTTCCCTTTGAATGGGCGTTTGTTTTATCACGACTAGAAGTGCTTGGACAGTAGTACTGTTTGCAATCTGTCCCGACTTGTAAAACATTTTGTCGCAGTCACAGCGTCCATGAACTGAAGGAGTACACGACAACTGCGGTGCTAGCCATGTGATCGTAAGAATTCACTTTTATTCTTCTTCGATTCAGCTCATCCGTGGGCAACGAACTGGAGCAGGCCCGTGGGGTATATGATCTGCACGGCTTATCGGAGCACAGTTTCTGTGTCTTCGGTTCCACACTTCATTTAAACGGCTACATTGATATTATGAGATAAGGTGCTGTAACGCGCTCGTGTGACTGACATCATAGAATTGTGCCAGGATATAATGCAGTAAAAGGTTTGTAATATATATATATATATATATATATATGTAAATGGAGCCGCGGTCATTACACTCCCCACATACGCGGCACATGCCAAATATATGCACCTGATATTTTTGCAATTTCTTCACACGACCAGATAAACTCAGCGCCAAGTCAACCGCAATGTATCCTTGACACATCAACCCTCTCCTTTCACGAGGTATATCGGCGAGGGCGCACGGCACACTACCCCTACCCGCAAAGTTATTAGCAATAGAGTTGTTCCCAATGCTCCCATGCATATTTACCTCTCAAGCAATCCGCCGTTATCATGACTCGCACAGCAGTGATGCAACCACTGCTTCCATTATTTGTGATATGTTTTCATAACCTTTGATTAACGCCAGGTGGATTATCAACAAACGGTATTTCCTAATCATGCTTGCACATTTAAATGAGCTGCAAGCAATCCTCGCTACCGAAACTTGGTACCCCGGTGATATATTAGACCGTAGTGCAATTACCCCCCTTTAACACCTTTTCGTAAACGTGGCTGTAAAAGAATAGGTGAAGGATGCCTCATGCAACTCCTTCACATATGTGCAGCTGAGTGGTTTGAACATCCGGCACTGGCAAATATCCCTGATTCTCTCTGTTTTGCCATCTCAGGAGCCTCGGTGATCTTGCATCTATACGCAACCCGCAAAGTTCCTCCACAATGAATATTTTCCGTATTACCTCAGCTTTCGGTTTTGCATCGAAATAGACGTACAAACAATGGATACTTGTAGGTGATTACTACATACCGAAGATACACTTGTCCTCTCAGACCTTCTTGTCTATACACAGAGCCTTCATTTATTCAGTCAGAGTTGGTTGGACACAGTGGATTAATACGCCAAGTTGGTTGACGACCACATTAGACGTGCTGTTTACATTGGGTATGGCGAACCTACAGAGAGGCGTTTCAGAGAGCATCTCTGGTAGCGACGGCAACATGATACTCTTATCCTTCACCGTTAAAATGGCCACCAAACAAGTACCTTCTTCCCACTACACCAGTCGCAGTATTAACTGGAAACCCTTCCGTCAAATAATCCGGTCCTGCGATTGAGATGCCATCATTCTCTGCAGCAATGCTCCACAGATGGCTAGCCGAACAACCTCCTCGTGGTGTCAGCTGGGTGGTTCGGGTTTAACCCGTTCCAGAATATAATTCGGCGGCAGTGTTACAGGACATGGTGGGTTTCGCCTGGCAAGCGTTCTCCCTATAAAAAGCCACAAATGTCTGCTTAACAACACTGTGACGTGGCGGTCGTCACTCGCCACAAAATAAAGTCACTGCCCCGTGGATATCCGGATAATTCTATCCAACCCACGGACTCCAATCTCCTACTCGCATATTGATGACGATATCAAACATTGAAGTTTGCAGCAGCACAACTACAAGCAAAAAGTACACAGCTACATACACATACACACACAATGACATACATACCTACCCCCTACACAAACACAAACTGCTATGACAAACATATCGGATTTTGCACATTCTTGATCATGCATCATTATGTCAAAATGATCATGCCCGTAAAAGCGTGCCTAAACTTGTTGAGAATAAAAGATTTATTTATTTATTTATCATTGGTTTCAGCAAGCCATAACCATCGTTGCTGCACAAGAAAAACAAACCAGTGACCTTTAAAAGGAAGCAACCGAACGTTCGATGAGTCAGCAATCCAGAAAACCGATCGCAAGCTCGAAAAGGATAGGGTATTTCAGAATGATTTCACATATGCACTGACTCAGCTCTGAAATCAAGCATTTACAGTTGATGGAGTGAACGCATGAAGATCAAGCAACCTTACGAATGACATGCGAAGCAAAACAGCTAGTCTGATTTCCCCGTCGAAGAAACAACAAAAGCTTTTCACTGAAATGGTGGACGACATCCGGACGCATTTAGCCCTTTCTTCTCCACCTACATGAACCTTGACACTAACGCTATAATTACACCAATTTTCCGCAACATCCACCAAGCAACAAATTCTATTCAATCGTGTTCAATTCTGGAAGCTGATGTCATCCGCCTATCCGCCATGAAACTGGGAGGGCCTGATATATCAATACTCCTTTTGTATATGTTTGCCGGTTCACTGGAATCCAAGTAATTTGCATATCAATGGAACACTTCATTCATTAGCCCTCGCCACAAGGGCTGCGCAAAACAGAAGATGGCTACTAACAGGTCAAGCCAAAACACTCTTATCATGGCCGGATTATTCGCGAAATTAGTAAAAAGGTGTGAGGTAGTTCATCAACTCACTGGAGCTGATAGACAGGTCTTAGAATGGTTTCCTTGACTAACGATCGTACACATTCTGGTAGCTGCATCACCTGGACTACATACCGGACTCCATTGACTCAAAGTATGCCATATTAATTCTGTGCATTTACATGCCGAAAACATTCGATCTGGTGCCTCATAAACGGTTACCTAACCAGCATGGTTTCTTTGAAGTCGGCAACCAATTAATGGCTTGACTATCAGCATCCATGAACGGTCCCGCTAAAATAGTCACCTTAGGCGTCTATTGCTCTTCCCCGCGTCCAATTACCAGCGGGATTAAACAAGGTTGTTCGCTCGGTACATTGATTTCCATACTTTGTGTCAATGATAGCAGTTCGGTTAACAGACATGGCGTGTCGTTATTAGTTGTTAATGATATACCATTTGTCCACAAGTACCGAGGAATCGAGTTTCGGAATGTACAACCATTCATTCAAGACTACATTCATTCGCTTGAGACTTGGTGCGACAGGTGGATGATGACGTTCTAAGCACATCAGTCAGGTATCCTATACGGCGGTCGCTTGACACCACACGTAATAGCGAACGTATCTGTGTACAGCGGTCTATCCGTGACCTCGGAATCAGATATTCTTGTACCTTCAACTTCTCTGAAAAAATTGAGTACCACATAGATGGAGCCAGACAATCCTTCGCTAACACTTCCCATAACATGCATACAATCGCAGCTACAGTTGAACTATGTGAAATCCTTTATCGTCCAATCCTGCAGCATCGTAGCATAAGCTGAGGCTATATGAGGAAACCAGACAGAACATCGATAGGAAGTCTTCAACGGTCCTTTGTTATGCACGTATTGGAAAATATTCTGTCCCAAACTCTCGGGTAGATGCCAACAACTTCATCTCCATGCGCTTTGGCTGTGAAGACTAGAACATAAATGGAGACTGTTGCACAATCTGATTTATGACTATACCCATTGTAATCGATTCATCCTTAACAATGCAGCAAAATTACACGCGAGACTTAGGTAACAAAGACCTTACCCTGATAATACCACGAGGCAAGCCAAATTTGCGGTCTAACTTTCGTCTCACCATATATGCTTTGCTGTGGAATCGGTTGCCATTCATCATCAGGTCGTGTGAGACTGTGCAATCCTTTCGTAGTAAGTTGGAAGCTACCTGTACCTGAACGCAATTATGTCGTTATTTTCGTGGGGAACGTCGTATGAACATCCATTCAATGTAAGCCCAGCTAATGTCTAATGTGTGTAATATCACCAATTCACGCAATATGATTAGTCCTCGGTGTCTACAACCTACTCAAGCTGCAAATTTGCCTCCTACCATCGCATAAGATAAACATATGGGGCATATACCAGTCCAGAAATGCAGACAAATATAAGAAGAATACGTGAGGTTCTTGCAAGAACATGACATCACCTGTGCGTGTGTTCTGTGCCAAATTTTGCCACAGCTTTTCACTTGAGGAGAAAAATGCTCATTATTCTTCCCCTAGTTCTCCTTCTTATGATTATTAATAGTATGATTATTATAATCTTTATGCGATATATTGTTTTGACCAGATGTCATGCTAACCTGGAGCCTAAATGTTCCACTGTTACTGTGCACCTTGGACCGAGCACAAGTTGTGCCCTCCATACGTTTCGGCTGCTTGGAGATCGTTGGAAATTTGGCACAGGGACACCAGCTACCGTCCGGATCAGAATACGATCCATTGGTAACTCTTTCCGAAGAAAGATCTGTTAAAGTGTTGCTGACGGGGAACGTGCAAACACTTCATCCTAGGTTGACCAACTACAGTCAAGAGTATTGTTGGTGACCCTAGCACTGACACTCTGATCCGTGTCAATGTATCAATGTATCAACCTACTCGGGAGCATACCTGTCCCTCATAGACGCATACATCTATCCTTGTGCACACATCCAAGGAGTCCTCTTGGTTGATGTTCCATGACCAATGGGAGTGTCACTGATAGTGCATGCATGTAACCCCTCAGGGAGAGAGTGAATTGATGCCCGCGTGAACTTGGATACACGGGGAGTTATTTTGCTTTTGTAACACTCTATCTTATTAGCATTATGCGTGAAATTGCCTGTATAAAGGTATAGTATCAGAGGGCAAGTGAAATCGTACACAGCGGACTAGGCTAGAGTGGCTGCAGAAATATTCGGTTGGATGGAGAGAGGTTGGAGTGAATAACAACTCAGTTACTTACCGAGCGGAATTTGCGATGTGATATGGACGAATGATATGGAGCATTTAAGAAGGACATATGCTGTGCAATCGATGGATCATAAAATTGCGTGCAATCAATATGAATTATCTTTTGTGGGGTTGCTGAACTTCCTCCAAACTACTGAGGAAAGATACCCTTTGGTATATAAATATTGTGAACGTTGGTTCATAATGCATGGTCGTGTATAGAAAAATGACCACGAATGTTCGTAGCATAGAGAGTGTTCGTCGGAATATATGGTCCACTAGGAGGTTTCTTATTAATTTATTATTTGCAAAATCAGGGGCATCACGACGAGCCGTCGCACTTAGATTTTCAGACCATAAATGGGGCTCTTCCAAAGAAAAATTCGATAGGACCTCAACCTTATTTACCGCGAAGCGATGAGCTTGGATCTAGCCTGTCCTCTACCACCCTCCGCGCGGTGTGACAAAGACTCTCCTTCTATTGATAACATTCAACTTTTGTGGATGAATCCTATTTAACTGTGTCGTTCCTATAAGGCATCGCCTGTGAAAGCTATTCGTTTAGACAGGGTGGTTAGAGCATATCGTTGCGCAAGAAAGAAAAATGCCTATCGCGGGTACAACGCCAGGAAGGGAGAAAATGTTACTTCTGAAATATAGCTTAGAGTTTTACTTTGGTTTATTTCAAGACCTTCGGTAGGGTTAGACATTTTGATCTATGGAAACTGTTATGATCTTGCTGTTTGCCACTTAGAAGCCCGATGGATGGCGACTACTGAAGCTGTCAATCACCGGCTACGCGAAGCAATACGTGCGAACAACCAGAAGTTTTTCGAACACAAACAACAGCATCCTGTGTAACTGAGGAGTGGGCGGACGTAACTTTCACGTCTGGTGAGTTATTCGATGGGTACACCTTCCGTAGCTAAATCGCAAGTGAAAGATGTTGGTGCTACCAGCTATCTTAGCAAACGCAGCGAGCAGCCATAGTGTAACTGTAATGTTCTTGCGACGAAATCGCTCTTAACAGCGCTCCTTCCGCCTATGAACAAGAGAGAAAGGGTTTCGCACCTTGAAGAGTCTGCATGCGCTCGGAATGCTGCCTTCAAATTGCGGCGAAATCACATCACCATGCCGTTAGCGGACGAATGCTACACCACTGTCTGGATGTAGAGACATCCTAAATCTTCAATAAAGGTTGCAAAATTCGATGAGAAATGTGGCTCTTTCTCGTTGGTTAGGATGGTAGAGCAGCTAAAATGCTACTGGGCGCTCTAGAGAGGCTATCTTAACCTTTCCGAAGAACAGTCAAGAATATACATAGTTTCTGGCCACCTGGTGAATCGGTCGATGGAAACCAATAATTTTACATGGTCTATTGTATGCGTGTAGTGTACTGGAAAACATGCTGTTTCAGTATTTTGCAACATTAGATTGTACGGTCGTTTTAACCAACAAAACCACTTGTTTTACTGACGGCACATCCGTTGACACAAAGCGTTTTTGTGAGTATCTTGCTACACTGTTTCTCGCTCTGGTTGATTCGCTTCCTATTTTTGTAGCGTGCACAATATACCTTGGGTTCAGTCGCCTCCAGCTTCTATACTGTC
>CALYDF020003058.1:0-10887 GCA_944474145.2 Dicrocoelium dendriticum
AAGTGTCGTCTCCAGCTGCTGCAGTCGAAAAATCTCCTAACGCCGGCACAGCACCGCTTCATGAAGAGTTTCTCGTGCATCACCAACCTGTTCCTGACCCGGTAGGTATGATGGCGAAAGTTGAACTGGGGAAGTCAGCGGATATAATCTATACTGATTTCAGCAAGGATCTCGATAAAGTGAACAATCTGATGTTGAGGGTCATTTTGAAGTACACGTTGTATGGATTGATTACGACGCACAATCTCAATGTTGACCGCGATTCCCATTGAAGTGAACCTTGGTCTTTTGATCACAAGGACCGTAGCTGATGCAAATAGAAAGTGGACGTTGCCCGCCCGAAAACATTGCAATACTATGACTCGTTTCGATGTTATTACATCTCATCTACTTGAACAACCTAGTCCTTCTCCACAAATTGAGGATGTTTGATGTTGGTGGCGGACTGCAGCAGTGGCCCCGTGATTTCCTTATTGGGAGAACATGGCGTGTACAGGTGCATGACCACCTAACTGAATGGTACTCGTCCACTGGCGACTTACCCCAAGGTACAGTGCTGGGGCCTATTTTACTCCTGATCCACATCGAGGAAGTACCTCAGCTATTTCGGTTGCCATGAGCATTATTTGCAGACCGCCTGAAGCTTTGAAGGATTATTGATTCTTCTGGCGACTGGGAGGGCTTTCGGCAAGACCTCGACCGCCCATCCCGGTGGTGTGTAGAATTTGACCTACCCGTCGACCCGGCAAAGTCCTAGTTTATCAGCCTGGGGAGGGGTTGGTCATAGGCATGAGTACACGCTCGTCGGCCGAGGGCCGCATCCCACCGGTTCCGTAATAGATCTAGGCGTACATTTACGCTGTGATTTGAAGTCTATGGACAACACGAACAGACTGTACGCAAACGGACTACGTCTGCTTTGGGCACTTAGACGCCTCTTCTGCGCCTGATCTGAAGAAACTGTCAGTCGTCTTTTCTCTTCCATAATCAGACCGGTGCTTGAGTACGGCCTACCAGCAAATTGTCCAATCATAATAGATGAGGTGCAGAGACTGGAATGGATCTAGCCTGTAGCTACCCGGCTCATCCTCATTTAACGTGGTATGTCGTACGAGAACCGACGTAGGAGACTAGGGCTTTAAATCCTGTCATGTCGTCGGCTTCAAGCTGATCTCATTATAACGTACGGCATACTGCACCTGAAGCACTTCCCTAGCTTGATGCCGCTGGTACACGTTCGCGCACCAAGCAGCACACGAGGACACCGGTACAAACTAGTGGTACCGGATTTAAAGCGCATCGCTCAACCACTATGCTTCGAGTGTCAAGTGATGAAATATTGGAACCAATTGCCGGGATGCTGGTTGAGGTGAAATCGGTGTCGGAATTTAAGTGCTTTCTTGACGCCCACTTTGCGGACCACCGGGTATGGGAACCGTATCGAAACCGGATAAGATCTAGTGCGACTGCAATATGCTGCCACCAGGCAGGAATCAGCATGATGATTCCGCACATGTTCCCGATCCACCTACTATGGAGCAACACAGATAATTGCCTTTTCGCTCTCGATTCTCAGTATTCAATATTCTAGCATATTGTTAGGAATATGGGTATGAGATTCTGTTGCATACTCACGAAAACTTTCATCCTGTTGAACGTTCTATCTATGAGACCTGCTGTTGCGCCACAAAATGGGTACAGTGGCATTTTAAACAGGGACGAAACAGAGGAAAGTAAGCAGCAGTCAGATGCAAACGGAAGTGCGGTGCAGTTTCCGTATCATAAGTTTGTAGTAGCTGTGGCACATCATACACAATTATAATTAATGTTTCTGAGGTTGGAACGCTGCATAAATTTCTCCAAGAAAACGACGCAGGGAATCAGACAGGCTCATGCCACTTGCAACCTGCTGCATGATGCAGAATGATTCATTTGCAAATGGAGTTTCTCACAAAAATACTTTATTATTTGGATTTCTTTGATGTTGGATTGGACAAAGAATAATAACATCGCCCCACCCAATTGTCTCAAAGCATTCTCCCGGCACCTGTCGAAATCAACCTTAGAAACACTGATGATTACTCGCATGTCGAAAATTCGTTTCCTTCGTAAACAAAGACAACAGAGTAAATTCAAACTCCATAATTAACTAATCGTCGCTCTTACAGCAGACATCGAGTTGCTGCTCACTGGAGTACGTTTAACATCTTTGGTATATGGATAGAACAGCTGCATATCTCTTGTGTTGGACTCTGTGTCAGTAGGCAAATCCGCAAGAAGGAAGAACCAGTACATGCTCATCTCCCACTAAAGAATAAATAGTGGACATTTTGGGCGTAGATATCAAAGTAAGTGCAACCTTGGCTATACTGTGAAAAATACAGTGGTGTTTGTATCAAGGGACGTACACACTTGGGAATTCTCTCGTAACTGTAGAGTGAAGTCGTCTGTAAAACATTAAAAATAGCTGATTCCCCATTGCTCACTACCAATTAAGAAGACCTAATTGAATTCACAGTGGACTAGTAAAGATTGTGTACATCAGACTGCTGGCGCATGGATGTACGAGTAGTATGCTAGCCACAAAAAACTGAACGTTGGATTGCACAAATGCCGCCAAACGCAGAGTGAACCGTAATACTTCTGTTTTTTCGTGGGCTCCACCTTTGGTTAACCTTTGTTACACGCAATTCATTTCAACGGTCAGGCTCTTTATTCATTGACGAGAAGTAGACGCTCGATAGCTCAACCCAGTTAAATGCACTTCGACGAACTGATACCATCAACTATTATCCAGCACACTGGATGACCTCGTACATTAGATCTATTCACTCACAGAAGACTCATCAATGTATTTCATCACCGGAGCTAACCTCGGGTGAAAACTTTGGTAACTGATGAACTTGCCGATTAGAAGCCGTTCACGATACGGTAAAATATCACTATAAGGAGTGCCAGTATAAGTAACTACTCAAATTCGTCTCCTTTTTAAGGTCCCTGCAATTATTCTACTTCGTTCACTGACCTGTTTCGATAAGACTGAGTTTCTCTAAACGAATTAATTTACGGTCCCCAACATTTCGTTATACAGGTTTCTCCAGCAAATCTGAAGCCGAAATTTCATTGCATCACTCAAACATTAGGGCGTCGAAGCAACTGAGCTGGACATATATGGATGCGGCGGAATAAACGCACACCCCGGTTTATAAAAAGCGAATGTATCGGGCGATATC
The DNA here is from genome assembly GCA_944474145.2 of Dicrocoelium dendriticum. Classification (NCBI taxonomy): domain Eukaryota; kingdom Metazoa; phylum Platyhelminthes; class Trematoda; order Plagiorchiida; family Dicrocoeliidae; genus Dicrocoelium; species Dicrocoelium dendriticum. Next base: position 3,234 of record CALYDF020003058.1, read on the forward strand.
ATTATCGAAAATTCCACTACAAAACTGAATGCAACACGTTGTAGTATTGGCTAACTCAGTCAGTCGGCTTGCGCATGGTTTACTCTCCCCGCTGAATTCCCACAAAACTAGCAAACAATATTCGAATTTGCAGGATACTGAATCTGTGACAGTCAGACCTGAACTGTAATGGAGTAGCCTAGCCGTTCACGCTAATTTACGAAATATGGTTAGTATAAGTTGCCCCCATTCCTGTGAATATAGTTTCCAAGAAATAGCATGCTAACATTAGAGAGTTCCAATTCCATGATGAAGTTTTGTAGTCATACCAATAGATTTTAAGTGCAATATCTTAGCAAACGCACTGGTAACTATGAGCCAACTGAAAGCGATTCTCCCCAGGAGAAAATGCTGCAGAGAAAGGAGCTATGAGGTTAATAGGCAAAGGAAAGTTTGGTCGTCGTTTTATGCAGACAAGAAGCTAGCACCTCACCCAACCAGGTCGAGGTTGCCAATGCACACGCACGCACTCACAACCTGAATCCAATCGTCCCGTCCACAAGTTCAGTACTCGCAACACGGTGTTCAGTGAGTATGCAACCCACAATTGTCCGGAGTTTTATGAATTTGCTAGTCAATATCTGTAATGGTAACATTTAATTTTGTGCTGCTAGCATGCCAACGTATCTTCATCATTTGTTCGTGCTGACAGACCAGTTTAACGGTTCATCTGTGACTATGAGCCAGAATAATGCGCGATTGGCTCCACCAAATTTAGGTGTCTGCGTTATCGTGTTGAATATCGTGTTGAATATGATGGATTAGGCAACAAACAACATGTCAGTGCATACTCACAGAGGACTATACACGAAAGTAGATGGTGGTTTGGAAACCAACTGTGCCTCTCACCATTTGCATGGCAATTTTTCTAAACCAACGATTAAATGGACTGTGCGAATGCTTTTCCAAATATCATGTGAAATATGATGTGGCATGCGGGACACCTAGTTCATCCATTTTTCACAGATTCGGTAAAAATTTAAACGGGCTTTCTGCAGCCATTCGGTGATCCATTGGCCGCTCACTGGACAGTTATCCAACTGCTGTTGCACCTGCTTTCACCATTGCCATTGACCACGAAGCTGTATAGTTTATCTGAATTCACAGTGGATGCGAATCAAAAATGCCTTAGTTTCTGCCAGCATTGATGATTGTGGGTCACCCATCACCATCAGATAAGGTGGATCACTGCTATCTCCTTTTCGCTGATGGACAGACGCCGCTCGGTCCCTGCTGATTCTAACTGTGGTGAAGAAGGGCGATCCCTAGATCGAGAATTGCGCAGGAGCCTACACTAGGACCATGAAAACTGGTGATGTGAACGTGCTAAAATGATGGAACACGCTAGCCTTTCTGGTAATACCAAAATATTTTTCCAGCTTATCCGAGCCACCGAAGGTTTCCGGTCTCGTGTAAGCAAAAGGATCTGCGAAAAGGATAGCCCACTAATCACCAAACTTCAGCGACGGTTGGAACGGGGGATGAATACTTTGGCTCGCAGTTTCGCGGGCCACCAATTCCATTTGCTATCCCTGGAGCGCTCAGTGGTGCTGAATGGTCTGTCCTCAGACAGCCTCCTACTCACCAGTAAATCTGTCAGGAACTCAATGGAACAATGGTATATAACGGGCAAAAACGCGAAAGCTTAACAAGTCCCGTAGGATGTCCAAAAAGGGAACCACAACCTGGTGAATAGAAAACAAATGTATAAAATGAAAATCATTTTTGTGGACTCACCACAGTGTTAACACAGAGGCACGCAGAAAGAGCCAAGCAAAAATGTATAGGTTAATTTTGATTGTGCAACGTTCGTCACATTATTTTGTCTGTCGGGACACATGCATTATCTCCTAGTGTAAGTGCCTTAGGGCAACATCAAGGGGTATTCATACACAGGGAAATTGGGGGTGGAAACAACATAATTTGAGAGGGTTTTCCAAGGCTGATGCGTACGAAGAGAGTAAAAGTTCCGTCGACATTCTAACTGACTGTAATGCAGCGCTATAAAGCACTTGGCTCTGATGGCTTACCTTCCACCTATTTAAGGATGGAAGCTATTCGCCGGTTCGAGGGCTTACTGCTTTTCCTCAGAAATCTGGCTGAATGGGAAGGTTCCATCATCTTGGGGTGAGTCGATTGTCGTCCTCAGCTTCAAAATAACATGCCTACAATATGCTCCAACCACAGCTGTATCACCTTGGTTCCCGTCGTTTCTCAGGCTTTGATGTCCATCATAATTCGAAGGCTATCTCCAATGCAAGAATCGCTGCAGCGGGAAGAACAGGCTGGTTTCCACCCTGGCCGCGGTTAAATCGATCAAATCTTCACACTCCGTCAGATCGTCGAGCTCCGCTATGTGTAACAAAAACAAACTGTTGTTTTGTTTCTGTTTCGATTCTGTCGACAGATATTCATTGTATCATTGCTTGTTGAGGAATGGCGTCCCATGGTAGTTCGTTTCCGTACTGCCTGTTATGAACATCCTGACCTCACGTAGGGTGAGCGCTGAGGGCAAGTATTCGCCTTACTTTGTTGTCACCAATGGAGTTGGACAAGGATGCCCTATCTCCTCATTCCTTTTCCGTTTTGCCATTGAGGGTGTCCTCTAACATGATCTGGAAAATTTGTTGAAGTCCTCCCAGGTAGCCGAGTTTTTCACTTGGACTACGCTGATGACATCATGCCGCTGGATGGCGGTCCACGGGCCGTCCAACTTATACTCAACCGCTTCGCAATTGAAGTTGCAAAGTATGGGACGGCCTTTTCCCCATCCGTGTAAAGCTCTTTTCCAAGACTTTCAGATGGCTGTATTTACACTCACTCTTGATGGTGAGACACTGGAGGTTCCGGAGAGTTTTGCCTACTTGAGAAGTCGCAGAAGGCCGGAGGAGTTGTTGCAGATGAGATTTCCATGAGTATCTCAAGAGCGCTCTTCCCTTTCTTCAATCTCAGACACTTGTGGCACTGTCATGACATCCGTCTATCCATTAAAGGACAGGTTTATAGTCCAACTTTCCCCACTGTACTGTTGTACGGTTGCGACACTTGAGCTGTTCGGTCCGTTGACCTGCACCGTCTCTGTCTTTGACCACCGGTGCTTGCGGTCCATCGTCTCTGTGTGGTGGCTGTACCAAGTAACCAATGTGGAAGTTAGACAGCTTGTCTTGGGCGGAGGCAGCCACTGGCTAGAGAAGGTGGTCCCGCTGCGTCTGCTGTGGCAGATTGCACACCAAGTACGCATGTCCGCTCATCGTCTTCTGTACCAGGCGTTGTTCGCGATTGCTAGACAGGACTGGAGGACACGTCACGGTAGACAACGTACTACATTTGGAAATCACACGAAAACGATGAGGAAACATTTGGCCTTGGTCGGTTGTTCACGAATCCCTGGTTGGAATTTTAGGGCTACAGAGTGCCGCTGATTAGAAACTCTGGAAGTCATGGCTCATGACCGAAGTTTATAGCGCACGTGTATCTCCACACGTTACGGTGATTTCCCTTAAGTTCCCCATTAAAAAATACAATAAAATGCAAAAAGGTGAGTGAAACATTAGTGAAACAATGCTGCATGTTCTTTTTCTTTCTATTCGTATCCTGTTTACTTATTCCACCACCATTCTGATGGCTCAATATACGTAACACAGATTCTAATATATATATATATATATATATATATATATATATATATATATATATATATATATGGAGGGAGAACCTATGGGGCTTTGAGGCTGGTGGCGACTAGATCCACACAGTCGGTCCACCCACTGCTGCTACTGTTGGACCATGGTCTCACGTCATGGACGCCTCCTCGTGGCGGCCGATGTTTGGGAATTGGGTTTTGCCTTTCTCCCTGCTAAGATCCAGGACATCAATCCACATGAGTCAGTGAAGTGACCATGTGCCGGACCCGCTATCTTTCGGGTGCACAATGGAACAATGAAACAATGGTTTATTAATGGTAAAAGAGCACTGCTTAACAAGTCGCGTGGGATGGAAATTATTGCGAAAAGTGAATTGCATGATAAAGTGAAAAGCGTTTTGGTGGACTCACCATAGACTTATGTAGAATAGCGGAGATGTTCGCGTATTAAACGTATAAATCCATAAATCCATTGGTTAGGCGTTTGGCAAGACACCGTTTGATTGCGTTTTGTAGCCCTGGCTAACAAGTCATAAAATGAAATGTAAATGAGACAATGCATCGTCAACTCGTTTTTTAAATATCGCCAGATTGGGAGCAGAGACGACATAATTAGGGAGGGCGTTCCAAGGCTGGCACACGCGGAGGGAAAAGAAACTTCTACGGCATTCAAGCCGGCTATACTGAATTGTCAGTTTCAGAGGGTGACCTCTTAGTTAGTGTTGTGGTTCAATTCCAGCAGCGGACGGCAAATGTGGTTTGGGTTCTTCAGAATCTGGTAAACCGTTATGAGATCCCCCCTGCAAAAGCCGATATCGGCTGTTGTAGATTCAGAGAGACTTTCGTCTAAGCTGGTAGGGCATATGAAAGAGGCCATGACATACTTGATTGCCCTTCGTTGAGGAATCTCGAGAGCAACAAGATCCTGTTTCTGCCACGGCTGCCACGGCTGAATAGCATATTTCAAGTGCGGTCGCACGTAGGCATTAAGCATTTGGGGAAAGATTGAGGGTTCCAACCGACCGAAGGCTCTGCGAAGAAGGCGGAAGTATGGATTTCCGGTTCTCGACATCTTTTCTTGTTTTGTATACCCAAGATCGTCTTGTACCAATACACCCAGGTCACGCACCTGAGAGACCTTCTCCAAGGTGTGGTCTCCAAGCTTGTAAGCGCTCACCGGCTGGTGACGCAGATGTATCACCTTGCACTTAGCTATGTTCAATTGAAGCATGTTCCTCTTTGACCATTCATAAATGCAATCTAGGTCATGTTGGAGCAGATCGTGATCTGGCTTGTTACTAATCGCCCGCCATATCTTGACGTCATCGGCGAAAAGCAGGAAATTTGAGGAGATAACTCTTGCCAGGTCGTTGATAAACACCAGGAATAAGCGCGGTCCCAGCACTGAGCCTTGTGGGACACCACATTCCACCTCAATTGGGTTAGAGAGTGATCCCCTAACACGTACTTGAAGCTTCCGTTGGTGAAGGAAGTTGCCAATCCAACCAAGTACAGGATCTCCGATTCCGTAGCTCTGTAGCCGTTGAAGTAGGATGCGGTGATCAAGGCGGTCGAAAGCTTTGGAGAAGTCCAGATAGATGAAGTCAACTCCGACCCCATCGTCGGCCACTTCCGTCCAACTACCTCGTGCAATCAGTAGGTTGGTGGTGTATGACCGGTGTTGACGGAAGCCATGCTGTTCCGGTACCAAGATGTTGCATTTTTCCAGGTAGTCCATTAAAGCCTCAGCGACGACCGCTTCCATCACTTTGCGAGCACAGGAAGAGAGTCACTGGGCGATAGTTTGCAGGCTCTGAACGGCTACCTCCTTTAAAAATGGGGTGATAATGCCACGCTTCCACATAGTGGGTACTTGTGGTTCATCAAAGCACCTTTGGAAGAATTGTGACAGTGGTTCAGCTAGCTTGTTGGCCAAAGCCTTCAGTGCCTTCGGGCGGATGTTGTCTGCTCCTGGAGAACTATGCTCACTCAGCGAGAGTAACTTCCTTAGCCCAAATGATGGGTTGAAAATTGCATGTGTAAACAGTGGAGTTGGTAATGTACATGACATTATGGGACAGGTAGAGGTTGCGAGTTCGAAAATTGGGGCGTATTGTAGCCGCATGGCATTAGCTGCTTCTTCGGCGCTTTGTACTCTACCGCCTGTCGTGAAAACTGGGGTGATTCCATGCTTCACTTTACGAAGCTTATTGACATGCCTATATAGCAGTTTGTTGTTTGCGATGCATTTTTTTGTCTAGGCACTGTTGATAAGTTACTTTGTCCTCACGGACAAGTGCAGTGCAATGGTTGCGATGGGTCAGGAAATTGCCCCAAGTCTCTGAGTCGGGGATAATCTTGTAGGCACGCCATGCTGCATCACTTGTCACCAGACATTTGCGAGTTCTGCTCCTTAGAATTGAAGGCATTTTTTCGGGGCAAAGGGCTTGGTCTCTGTTGCTCTGTTGATGGTGTCGCTGTGTCTATTAATGAACTCTGTTCAAACGTTGTCAAGCGGACTAATGTTTGAGAATTCCCAAGCAGCTGCGTCGAGCGAGTTCTCTCAGTGCCTGGTTAGGCGTGTGATTGTATGAGTTTGTTCCGAGTGTTCAGCTAGATACTTTGCATAACACACATAGTTGAACGTTATTAATACATGGTCACGGAGATTTAATGGACTATCTATTAAGAACTTGTCAAGCATGAGCTCTTCATTACTGAGCACAAGGTCCAATATGGACGGTTTGTTTGCTGTCCTGAATCTAGTGGGTGTGGTGACATGATTGTACAATGGAATATTAGCGATCAGATCATGCAAGGTTGCTTTGAACTGTTCACTGGGTAATGTCGATACCTCCAGATCGTGTGGATTGAAGTTCCAGGAGATGAGAGTGTGGCTGTACCGAGTGCGTGTTACTCTGTTTAGGACACGGATCAAGCAGGAATCCATTTCCGGAGTGGACGTTGCGTGCGGTAAACGATAGCTACGAGACATGCGTCGTTGTGTCTTAGTCGGAGACGGCACCAGAGTGAGTCGGTAACATATGTTTCCAGATCATCAACTATTGTACATTGTAGGTCGCTGCGGTAGTAGAGTAGGACCCCACCTCCTCTGCTGGGGCGGTCGTTCCGGATGAGTGACATTCCGGCTATCTCAACCTCAGCATCATTCACCTATTGAAGTAACCAAGTTTCGGTAATAGAAATTAGGTTCCAAGCATTCGCGACCTGACGTAGTCGAAGTTCGGTAAGTTAACTGAGGAACCGTTGAGCGTTAGTGTACTTACATGAAAGTTTCTCAGATTTAAGCAATGTTTCGGAGGTTGTACAACTCATACGTGAAGTTTCGCCGACCAGTGAGTGGCCGGCGAATAATCGTTTTTCTGATGTGTACATGGTGAAGGGTTTAACGTTTTACTCATCGTCTGTGTAGTTTGTTCCTTGTCTACAGTACAGTGTGAGGTGTCTGGTCAATGTCATCTTCTACAGGTGGTACGGGCTCATTCGGCACACTACTGGTGCATTGTTCTTGTATTGATCCCATCGCGTTTGGTTCTTTGAGTGACATATCATCTCTGGGAGGCACAACGCTGATTGTCTCAGCAAGAGCTCAGATGCTAGCCTGCAACGGAACATGTACGAGATTTTTAGCAGCCGTTCTCCCATACGTATTGACTGAAGGACCCACCTTCAACACTCTCGGGCCACTTCCTTTGTAGTTCGGTGAGGTACGCAGTCGTGACACGGATTTCGCTAACACATCATCCAAGCAGAGTGTTTCACGAATATAACACAATTGTCCTTTATCATGAGATATTTATTCATGCTCATCGCATGCTTCAGTTTCAGGAACCCGTGAAGAAGTATGGTTCTGGTTGAAGTTTCCTTCCGATAGTCATCTAAGTTGCGGTTAACTCGATAACGCTCGCCGCATGGGATGTCTGGACAGATACGAATGGAGCATTGTTCATT
>CALYDF020003059.1:0-41456 GCA_944474145.2 Dicrocoelium dendriticum
TCTTTCGACCAAATTTTCGAGAAACAAAACGGTGAGTTCTCGGACCAGCGATGCGCCACCATCTTTAAATAGAGCTGGGTGAAGACCATCAGAGGCGGGAGCTTTATAACGCTTCATGTGCCGGAGCTCCTGCTCGATTTCATGGGAAGAGGGAGGGTCTGTTGGGGTAGACCACTCGGTCCCAGCGTGAGCGCCAGAGGTAGCAGATGGAGCTGGGGGCCAACAAAACTGCGAGCCAAAATGTTCGGCCCATCGCTCCAACCGTCGTTGAAGATTGGTGATTAAGGTGCCATCCTCTTCGCATATTGTTTCACTTATACCAGATCGAACACCTTCGGTGACTCGAAGGAGATGGAAGAGTTTCCTGGTATTACCACAGAGACTAGCAAGCTCCATCTCCTAGCACGTTCACACCACCAATCTTCGCGGTCCATTTGCAGACTCCTGCGCAACTCTCGACCAATGTATTGGCGTTCTTCAACGTGTCTCGAATCCGATGGGATCAAGCGGCGTTTGTCCATCAGCGACAAGGAGTCGGGCGGAAATCCAATGTTTCGGTGGGTGACGGGTAACTCCACAAGTGTCGATACTGGCGGAAACTAACGCATCTTTGATATGCGCCCACTGCGAATCGAGATCACCGTCAATAGTTGAGCCAAGCAAAGTTGACAGTGAGGCTTGGTACCTGGTTAAAACCGCAGCGTTTTGTAGATTCGCGACGTCCGGTCGGTAGTGGGCGCGCTTAGGTGATCCTCCGAAACGCATGCAAATCTTAGCACGAACCAATGCGTGATCAGAGTCTAGAAAAGTTGACCAGTACGATCGGCAGTCCATTACGCTTCCGCGCCATCTGTAGCTGATTGCTATGTGGTCAAGCTGGGAGCACTCTTGCGTTTGTGAGGGCGGGCGCCAGGTAGCAGTCTGTCTCCTCGAGTGTCGAAAACTAGTGCTCGAAAGAAACAAGCGATGATCAGAGCAAAGAGCAAGTAGTCTGTCTCCATTGTCTGATCGACTGCCACCGAGACCAAAACTACCCCCCAATGTGGTGCTCGCTTGGTAGAAGGCGGCCAACCCGTGCGTTAAAGTCCCCGGCAAGAATGACTATATCCGTCCTTTTGGAGGAACGCAGAAGTTCATGTAGTTGTTGGTATAAGCTATCTTTAAATGCATCCTGGCTGCAGTCTGTAGGGGCGTAGGCGGAGACGACAAATATGGCACGCTTAACATCTCGACGACTGCTTACGTTACATGAACCTCTTAGTCTGACTGCACATAGTCGGCTGTCGACTGGGATCCAGTCAAGCAGAGCTGATTCAGCCCTGGCACTTAATACAAACCCAACACCAGCTTGGCCAGTGGCGGCAGCTTCTGGGTCTCCGGAAAGCCGCAAGTAGTATTTGGCGTCAGAGTTTACCAGAGAGGCCATTCTGATGACGGCGCTAGAGTCTTGTAATCTGGTCTCTGAAAGACAACAGATGTCTACCGATAGCGTTTCAAGAGTACGGGCCAGACATGCTTGTCGTCCGATCTGCATCAAAGTTCGAACATTAAACGCTGCGAGGATGAATGGAGAACCAGGTCGAAGAAGAGCTGGAGCTTCGGTGGAGTGAGAGGTGTTTGCGATCGCAGGACACTGAAAACCGGGAGTTTGGTTGTTACTTCCATCAGTTGCGAGACGGGGGTCGTTTGTGACGGTGACCATAGAAGACACAAGAGTACATGTAAGTGAAGGACGGGAGGTAGGGTGGTCTGTGAGTGGAAGTTGAGCGGTTGAGTAAGGACAGAAGAGCGGCATAGCAGTAGTAGCAGTGAGCGGTGTAGTCCATGATTCGTCAGCGGGCGTGATACTACCCGGTTGCCCAGGCCGAAGTAGAGGGTTGTCTTAGGGGGCCCTACCCCGAGCCTTTGATCAAAAGATCTAACCTACAAGACAGCATGACGACGTGAGGGCGTCGCAACCCGTTGGGAGCCGGTGACCAAGCAGATGGGTCATACGCCTTTCGGTCCGTGAAGGACCAGGGGGCCCAACCTCACCCTTAAAGTACAATGCCTCTCAGGGAGGTGCAAGGGGCAGTGACATTATTTAGTAGGCGAGTCACATCCGCCACGTCGCATGTGTTTGTTAAACGGACATATGTGCTTTTTATAGGAAGAACGCTTGCCAGCGAAAACCCACCACGTCCTGGAACACTGCCGCTGAATGATTCGCTGTGAACGGGAAAAAACCCGAACCCCCCAGCTGGCACCCCGAGGAGGTTGTTTCGGCAGAGCCAGCCAGTATTCTTCAGTGCTTCGCGTACAATTTCGTCCCTAATTCGATGGCAAGGTGAACGACACTCTTCCGATCCCAAACTCATTCGATGTACGCCATGCACATCGATTACATACCTTTCCGCCTGGTAACCTGCTAAAGCGTCGACGCTTGCGTCCTGACAAACTCAGGCGGCTAAAAAGGGAGTTCCAACATGGCTTGATCTCGGCATTACTCGGTCGCTTCAAACAGCTGCTGGGCATCACCTCTCATCTGGTGTCTAAAAAGTCAGGCGACTGGCGACCATGCGGTGACTACCGTGCTCTTAACAACCTCACTGTTACGGATAGGTATCCTATTCCACATATCCACGATTTCTCCCTTGGACTAGCTGGAAAGTCAATCTTTACCAAACTCAATCTTGTCAGAGCTTACCATCAAATTCCAATGGCGGAGGAAGACATCGCAAAAACTGCCGTGATCACCCCATTTGGCCTTTACGAATTTCTTCGTATGCCTTTTGGCCTCCGGAACGCAGCACAGTCTTTCCAACGCTTTATGGATCAGGTCCTCCGTGGCCATGATTTCGTCTACGTTTACATTGACGATATCGTGATCGCAAGCGCCACACCCGACGAGCATGTATCACACCTCCGAATGGTTTTCGAACGCTTTGAAAACCACGGGATAAACGTCAACCCGGATAAATGCAAATTTGGTCAGCCAACCGTCGAATTTCTCGGTCACAAGATTGATGGTGAAGGTATTAAACCCCTTCCGGAGAAATCTCAAGCAATCCTCGACTACGCGATGTCACAATCTGTCCGAAGCCTTCGCCGATTACTCGGTACGATCAACTACTACGGTAGATTCATTCCCAACTGTGCTGATGTACTTCACCCGCTTACCGACTTATTGAAAGGAAACTCAAAGACTTTTACGATAACCCCAGAAGTGGAAGACGCTTTCACGGCCGTCAAGCAGAAGTTCAGTGAGGTCACCTCTCTCCATCACCTGAACACCACGGAGGACGCTACACTTGTCCTTAAGACGGATGCTTCAAGTTCTGCTGTCGGTGCAGTTATGCAACAGGTAGTTGATAACGAATTTCAACCACTGTCTTTTTTCTCACGGAAGCTTCAACCTGCTCAGGTCAGGTACAGCACCTTTGGTCGTGAACTGCTCGCCATGTACTTGGCCGTGAAACATTTCCGTCACCTCTTAGAAGGACGTCGTTTCATTCTCTTGACAGATCACAAACCACTGTGTATGCCTTCCGTTCTTCCTCAGACCGTTACTCACCCCGAGAAACGCGTCATCTGGACTATCTTTCACAGTTTTGTGTTGAAGTTAGTGTTGGCGTCAAGAACAGGTGGGGGCGAAAGTCCAATTGCCAAAGGCCGCGTTTAAAAGGTGGATTGCCACGCCCTGGCGTCTGTGCAGCGGAACTATCCCGTTCAGCGTTTTTCTTTTCCTGTACGTGAGATGACATTACGATATCACAGCACAGTCACCAAATATGTAGTGTGCACTGATCCAAAGACACGAAAGATGGTAAGTTGATAAAAAGCGGGGAGAGACTAACACTGGCGGCAATAAGCGCTACCGTCGTTTCGGCACACGAATAACGTCAGCGCAGTACACATCGTGATTACTGCAGCTTGTAAGTGGAAATCGTCCAACTCAGGTTATTGCAGCAAACCAGGTCATCTGTACACAAGCCGGCATAAGTACTACAAGTTCAAGTTCAAGGCACGTTTGTACATGACCGGTAGGAAATACCCATGGGTGTTCCTGATGCGTCTCCTCCCTAGGATAGAGTTCGCGTGATCGATTTGAAACTAAGGAGAACCAAAGCAATTAGCATCAAGCACATCACCGTCAACCAGTCAATGCCCACGCAGTCCAAATAAACTGTCCCCGCTCTACCGGTTGAGAGAAGGGAAGCAACCAAAATGGGTACTAGTACGCGTAAATAAATAAATAAATTTTTATCCTCGAATATGTCGAGGCTCACCAACTCAGGCATGCTCAAACGTTATAAGTTGTTAGGTAGCGCAGCATACACGCTGCTATGCATGTAATTGGCAGTGGCCAAAAGTTGCATAAGCTTCATGATTAGAAGTAGTACTCATGAGGGACAAATTCGTCAGTGTGGTGCCCGTAACTTGGATTCATGTGTGCGTGGAGTAAACAGTAAAGGCACTAGAAATGTAGTGTGGACGGTGCGTGTAGACAGAGAGCATCTTGTTTTAGTGCGTATCAAGAAAATACTAAAATATGATTCTATTTAATTTGACTGTGTAGTTGTGGGCAATAACGTTATTCAGTAACAAGTCACACCTGCCACGTCGCAGTGTCGTTAAACGGACTTTGGTGGCTTTTCATAGGGAGGACGCATGCCGGGCAAAACCCACCACTTATTTTAAGACTGAGGTAAATGCATTTGAACCTAATGTAAAAGTGGTAATGCACCTTACCAGCCTATCTTTTACACGGTTATTCGCAGTCGAATGACTTCTAATTTCCTTGCTTGGCTGAACTGAGCCGGCTGATGATGGGAGAAGCGAGGAAAGTTAGATTGTTAAGTGTGCGGGGACCAAAAGTTGCATAGTATATGTGGTCTGATAATTTCGCTTTCGTATGCTTTACGAGAATGCGAACACGGTATCCAGCTATCTACGCTGGACGGTGGTCGCGGTGGGGATTGCAGTTGCATCGTTTTGATGTACATTTATGGTTTAGGTATGTCCTGTTGGCTAATTCGTCTCCTCCCAGACGAAAACACGGTTCCTCAGTCCAATCCCTGATCCCATTTGAAATCTCGATCTCCGCTAGAAGGGATAGAGAATCGGTCGTGTGAATACCGCAAAGCACAAACGTGGGACCAAGCCCTGTGAAAGTCTTTAGTTATGACATTTAGACTTGAGACAAACTGGTGTACAGTGTGCATCAATCAATCTGCTAAAAGTGTTTTTGATCATGCAACCAAAAGCAATGGCCGCTTGGGTAGATGTCTTTTATCTACATAAAGATCAATAGCGTTGTTCCTATAAGCAAGCCACGAATTACCAGTTTGCGTTGCTGTAATTACTGCTTGGCAAGAAAGAAACGAGGGGTTCAAAGATTGGTGGTGATTGAATGGTGATGAACAGCAGGACGTCAGCCTAATTCGCGACGGAACACAGGATAAGTAAGTAACAATAACTTGGGAAGAGAGAGAGTCAAAGTGGTCTATTGGCGTTAAGATAACAAAAAGCTAGGACACAAACGCGGAGTGAAATTGTTTATTGGATCTAGATATATAAAGCTAACACGCAGCGGTGCGTGGGAGAGGTGCGCAGGGGTCCCTACAAGGGAGAAATAATGTAGTAGGAGCCTTGCCCCTTACCCTAAGACCAGTAATCTTAAGTGGAGTCCGACAATGCCAAGCAATGAGTCTTTTATGCATCGAAGATATGTGACTTATAAAAGGCAGCTGATACTATAAGCAAACATAATAAAACCAAGTCCAACAAGGCAGGAGGAGAAGTTGTGGGGGAGGTCGAATTTGTGTCGTTGTCGCTATCTATTTGGGATTACAAAATGCACAAGCGGGTACAAATGCGAATGAGTATGTCAGACAAATATGGTAATAAGTGGTTATAAGTAAAAAATGTAAACGTTATGCTCCAAACGGTTAGGTCTGAACTGCAAACCTAGGACCGCGAGTCCATTCTCAGACTCTTCACTGATGGTGCTAATACGACGTGTTTGTTAGTGCGTTCCAAGGGTCGACATCCAACTCTGCTAAACGGAAAGCAGCTCTAACGCAACCGGATAAGCGCTTATCTAGATTCAAGCGTTGACCACGAAGCGATGATACCTGAGCACGGTGGAACAGTCGAGTTAGATCAGACACAAGGTTGCTAGCTAGTACGCGGTACGTAAGAAACAGGCCTCCTCGAAGGCGCCTGTAGAGCAGCGAAAGCGCTGCTACCTGAGCAGCGACATTTTCGTGTCAATCTTCGGAAATTTTTCGACCCCGTTTGCTTGCGGACCAAGCATAGGGGACATGTATATCTACAGTACCTTACGTATGGCCCGACGAAAGTCGAGAACTATGTAAAAACCTTTTATTTAGTTCGATGCCGAATGATCTGTAGCTCATCCACAGCATGCAGGAACCCTTTCAGGTAGCAGCTAGATTTGAAGTCACCGGATCGTGGGATATCAAAGTTGGTTTATTCAATCACTCGAGGCACTACAATTTAGCCAAGTAGTTGCTGAGTTGTGAGAGTGCTTGCGCCTACCAGCAGGGCCGAACACTTGGCATGTACTATTAGCAGCAGCCACTAACCTGACTACTCCCAAAGCTGGACAAGAGCGTCTGAAAAACGGCGGGACACTCCGAATCGCTGACTAGGTTTTAAATTATCAACTCATTTGCAAAAGCATGGGATGGTACCTTAAGCTTCTCATGGAAGTCGTTAAGGTACTGTGCAAACGTTAGAGGTCCGAGAACTGACCCTGTAGTGATACCAGTCAGGATGGCTTGTCTGCAATACACTCCGGCCCCGGCTCGAACGCTCCTATGCTAACACTCCAGGAAAGCCGTGTTTCACTTTAATACTTGGCCTTACACGCTGTAGAATTTTACTCTAACCCAAAGCCGACAATGCTGGATGGTGCAAAGGCTTTAGAAATGTAAATGAACAAAAGGTCCACCAACTGGCTTAGGTCTACTGCCTCAGCCCAACATTCTCGTGCTAACAAACTGTTAATCAAACAACAGTGGCCTCTGCGGAGCCCAGGTTTAGAGGGGATGAGCAAGCTAAACTTAGTTAAGCATTTCTCGGGAGCAGCGCGTACCAGCTTCTCTAATACTTTAAGTAGTACACCTGTTAGGCTAACTGATCTGTAGATTTCAGCTAAGCGCTTATAATCTTTTTGGAAAAAGGGCACACGACGGCGTCTCTCTAGTCGGTAGGAAGGGTGCAGTTCCGCAAAGCCTTCTCAAAGTGACTTGCAATCGCTTTACACGCCAATTCAGCTGACGCATACAAAAGCTTGCGCTGGAATGCGTCTAACCCGGCAGCTTTAATGAGGTTTAGCTCATGCTGGAGCTTGAGCATCTGAGCTTTCGAGGTGGAAATGTCCGACGGGAAGCAATCAACTGGGCGCTATAAGTGTAAGTCGATATTCAGCAACGGTGATTCATGAACCAACGGCCTTACATATTGTTCTGCAAATAAACAGGCCCTAGTCTCATTGCCTGGTTCCTCCGGTCCACCAGGTCCGAACAGCACGGTGGTAGGTGACTTGCATTGCGTTACCGTTTGATGTTTCCGAAAACCGTTCAAGTTTTTTGATACGGCTTTGGCCAGCGCCAGTTAATAACTAAACCTGCGGCACCTACACACCATTTAATGTATTTCACACGCCTCAGGAGGGATGCTAAGTACGTGCTGATGAACCTGCTACGTAAGTCCTCCAACATCTGGCCCGCCTACTAAGCATCCTACGCGCCTCAGATTGAAACCAGCTCGGTTCCGCCTCTACCTTTCTCCTCAATAAGTCTGGAATACAGGAGTGAGAATTTCTACTGGAAAAGAAGTCGTATTGGTCTCAAACGATCTGGTCGGTATCACCTCTGAAATGATGCCAGTGAGTTGCGGTCTTGTCCCTGCTTACCTGAAACTCGTGGCGCCATATATTTGGCCTACTGGCCCCGACATAGGACGCAATTGTTTAATGGGCACACCTGATCAGTAGAACGCAAAGTGGTGCTGTAAGCGGCCAGCTGTTGGACTAGCTTTCCCAGGCTCTTTCCAAAGTAGTAGTATCTCAGCACCATAGCATGAATCGTGAACTTATACACTGCCGTGGTTCAGCATTATATTATATAACTCCCTCGATCAACTTACTGTATGCTTGCATTCTTCTTGTCTGTTGTCCTTCCTTTATTCGACCTTCTTAGCTCTTGTCTGGCGGCCTTCTTTACCTCATCCGGTCAGTGCACAGCTGCCCCTTGCTGACTGCGAAGGTCATGCCTGCGCACAGTTGCTGCATTTTCTCTCCCTGCCAAACGTCGATTCATCCACTGCTTGCTGCAACGTCTGTGACGCCTGCTCATGTAGGATTCCAGATCTTTCACTGGACTTTTCCAGCCCAGGTCTACCTTAGTACTAAAATCTTTGCACCATAACAGGTCTCAGTATCTGCGCGCCTCTGACTCATACGCTGCGTGTCCTCAGCGGACTTAATTTATGCATGCACTCCGACTGCTTAATGTCCTTCCATATAAACTATTCAGCTTTCTCCAGTACTACTTCCAACTCTTCAAGTCGGTGCTCAGCGCTCCTCAGCCTATTCTAGACGTTCTCATATCTCTTAATTGTTGTACCGTCTTTGACTTTATCACCTGTAAGCGGCCAGCTGTTGGACTAGCTTTCCCAGGCTCTTTCCAAAGTAGTAGTATCTCAGCACCATAGCATGAATCGTGAACTTATACACTGCCGTGGTTCAGCATTATATTATATAACTCCCTCGATCAACTTACTGTATGCTTGCATTCTTCTTGTCTGTTGTCCTTCCTTTATTCGACCTTCTTAGCTCTTGTCTGGCGGCCTTCTTTACCTCATCCGGTCAGTGCACAGCTGCCCCTTGCTGACTGCGCAGCTGTCACTCGTTTATGACACCTAATTAATAGTGGTTCAGCATTCTCACTGGCTTCTCCTGACTCAGTCTTCCCTAGTTCTATTCCTTGAGCTCCACAGCATGATCTTACTGCGTACGCAATGCCGCGTCCTCGCCTGTTTTTGCTCTAAACTATTTAAGAGCCTTAACGTATGATTGGGATTCATCCGTTCGTTGTCCTTTTTTCATGAAGCCTTTCTTTGCTCTCTTCTCTCTTGCATGCATATCCAGGTATTCAGCGCAAGCCACTGTTTTGCCTCACCCTTCTTGCTGTTCATTTATACCTTACTTGATGTATTGTTTTAGACCTTATTACCTGCAATCATCCAACTCTCGGGCTAGCATTCTCTGGCACTATCCAGCTTGGTAATTTTATCTTAGCACCTTAGCTGCTGCGGTTAGGCCTCACTGCTCTGATACTCTAAGCAACCTTACTCTACGCTTGCATTTCGGCTATTCCCTGCCTTTCCGTCAATTAATGTTTCTTAGCCTCTTAGTTCTTCCCTCCTCTTACTTCGTCAGCACACAGACGTCCGTTAGCTTCACATATCTAGGTGTTCATTTCTCACCATTTTCTTAGCACCGTAGTAGGACTTGTTTCTCTGCGCGACGCTACATATACATTTGTTCTGCACGTTCACTTTCCTGTAACTGATCTGTAATACTTCACTTCTATCGATCAATCCTTTCTCACCTAGTAATCTGGGTCCGTTCTTGCAGCAAAGGTTTCAACACTTGCATTTTGGGAGGTTAGCTCTCATAGGCTTTTCCTATTTCAATAGGCCGTTGCCCTATACTCCTAGTACCCTCGTGTCGTCTTTCTGTCTTGATCACCCGATAAATTTTACTCAGCGCTTGAGTCCCATCTGTCCGCTAACTTACCACCAATTGGCCTATGAATCTCTTTCGATTTAGGCTGGCCACCAGCCGTCCATCCACCGTTCAAACGCCGCCGGTCCCTGAACTCTGCTTTCTGTCTTTCCACGCAATAGTCGCATCATAGTAAACTGATACAGCGTTTCTGCTTAATGGCGCAACGCTCTGTATTCCATGTCGATAGTAGCAACCAACTTATAGGGCCATTGCCTTTGAAAAACATTCAAAAAACGCCTTCAGCACAATCATTACTGCAACTTGTACATCATTTGTCTCCACTCTAAATGTTATAACATAGGAGTTTAACAATGCTTATCTCCACTCCTGTTCGTTGCGGCCTTGGTTGTCTCTCACCTTCCCTTTTCTCCGAGGTCCGGAACTTCTTGGGGATCTGGGATTGGACCGAGAAAACCGTTTTTGTGCGGGACAGGACAACCAATAAGGACCTATGAAACACACGGCTGTGCAACAGATGGATATAACTGCACTCAATACCATGACCGTTGTCCAGTGATGACAGCTGGATTCAATAACATCACACTCCTGAAAAGAATACATACTCCTGAAAAATCCAGACGCAAGCAACTGACGTTTCGCCCACCTGAATACCCACAAAGATGATTCTCCGTGAAGCCCCATCCTCGATTCGCCTCAGCCATTATGGCAGCTCCAGATACCTGATCAAATAACAGAGGAAAGTGAAGGTCATTTGATGGCAGATATCTGAGTGTGAAATCAGTCGACAACCTGGTCTGCCAGTTGTATATTAGTGCACCGACAAATTTCTGACGGTGTTCCAGGACGTGGTGGGTTTTCGCCTGGCAAGCGTTCTCCCTATAAAAACCACAAACGTCCGTATAACAACACTGCGACGTGGCGGATGTGACTCGCCACTGAATGAAGTCACTGCCCAGAACAACATACTGGCAAGTCGACCAGAATCATTATTCAATATTGCCCTGCCACTTTCAATAATAAGTTACACCATGCCTATATGTATCGTCTTCATTACACATGTAGTGCCCTGACTGTTTACACTACGCACGCTAGAATTCAGCGTTTCGTCAATCACTGTAGACTCTATCCTTCATGACTACTCACACAATTTCCGCAGCCTGAACAACCTTCGGCTTACTGCTGACTACACTCATAGCAACGTGTTTGTTGCGAAGCGAAATTGCTTGTAAATATTGATCATGCCTTGCTTGGTGTGTCTCGACAAATTCGATAATAAACTATTTATTTATTTATATCCCGTACAAAGTTCATCGACTTTGCAAGCTTAGTCCTAAACGTATAGGCTTTTGTCCTTTTAATGATCCCAGTTGATACGTATACAAACTGATGAGGTGCCTCTAAGGAAGGTCGGTAAAGTCAATGGAAAAGAGTCCTGACGCTGCTGTGCAGAAGTGATACTCCAACCAAACTCTGTAACAATAAAATCACCCATAACTAGATTTACTGTTCGTGTCAGTAAGAAGGAGATCAATAAGCTTACTTGATGCACTTGCAGGATTTCTGTATACTAATACAATTTTGAATTGCATGGTGGAGTTGCACATATCCACCGAAAGAACTTTAGCATTGACCTGAGAGGAATCGAACCAACTTGTTCGTAAACTAGTCAAGATGAATATGATATACAAGGCAACACCACTTCTGCGACAGTGTCAAGCACGATCGGCTCGCAGGAGGGTATATTCAGGCAGACATATTTCACGGGCAAGGATGTCGGAGTACAATCAGGTCTCAGTGAAAGCAAGTGCGTCCGGCAGGGAGCTTTCTACAAGAGCGCCAACGTCGCACAGGTTGTTCCTTAGACTACGAAAGTTGCTAAGTACTACTTTAGAAAAATTGGGATAGTGAGCTGGAGCACAATTGGCCAAACATAGGCTGTTGAAGGACAGAAGAAGACCGAAGGCTTACAACCCGAAAACACGCCAATGGAAGACCCAAGTAACCTGCCTAGCGACAGGCATATAGGTCCCTCGTGGCAGTAGCCAATTTCAAAAGTGAATAGTTTATTCGCGCAATTATCGTGCCATAACAAAACAGAGGTGATCAAAAAGACAGGTAATTATGTTCTACAACAGACGCTTTGGTATGTATATAATCAGCAGTGGCCGAAATCTTTACGGGCCGTGAAATTTGAAAAGTAATCATAAGGAAGGAATCCGTCAATGGATGACAATACTTTGGGTTAAGGTGCGCATAGTGTAAACAGTTGAGCCACTAGAAAGCGTAGACGGAGGTTAGTCGGAGAGTAGATTATTATAGTACAAGTTAAGAAAAGGTTAAATATGATTCAGTCGACTTGCCAGTATGTAGTTGTGGGCAGTGACTTTATTTAGTGGAGAGTCACCTCAGTCAAGTCGCAGTCATGTTAAACGGACATTTGCGGCTTTTATGTGGGGGACGCCTGCCAGGCAAAAACCTACCGCCTTCTGGAACACTGTCGTAAAAACTTTAGGACAATAATATTCAACTGGCAAAGCAGCTTGTAATTAATTTCACACTATGTTATTCGCAGCCAAATGACTTACGCTTTTCTGTATTGGCAGATCAGGTAGCTTGGTCAGGGCCGCCATTATCGCCGAGGATGGGAGAGTCACGAAGAGTCGTCTGCTTGAGTGTCAGGTGAGCAAAAATTCAAAGTTTTTGGTGTCTGAATTTTTCAGCTTATGTATACTTTTCGGGAGTATGAAGACATGGCGTCCATCAATCCGAGCTGAAGAATGGTCTTTGTGGCAATTACAGTTGGGTCGCTTCAGTGTATAGCCAGGCTCCTTGTAGGTCCTTGTTGGTTATTATGACTACCTCGAGCAAAAGCTCTGTTTCTCAGTCCACTCCCAAATCCCCACGAAGTTCCGGACTGGAAGAGAAGAGAAAAAGAGTGACAAGCGAGTGCAGACCGAAAAATGGCGTGGAATTAAACATTGTTAAATTCTTAGGTTACAACCTTTAGCGTTGAGACAAAAGCATGTACATTGTACAACGGTGGTTATGTTGAGAGTGTCTGTTGAACGTGCTACAGAATAAATGGCCGTATGGGTAGATTGCTACCATCTACGTAGCGATCAGCGCATAGTACCAGTAAGCACACCAGAAAGTACTTGTTTAGTATGATGCAAGTATTTTGTCGGAAGAATGGAAAGAAAGTTAGAAGGCTGTCGGCGCGTGAAGGGTGAATGAACAGCAGGTAGCCTACCTAAGTCGATAGGGTGCACAGAATATGTAAGTAAACGTGTAAATAGCTTGCGATGAGAGAGTTTCAAATGTCAATTGGTGGTAAAACAGCGGAAAGTTTGAACTCAAGCAGGGAGTAAAAATGTTTTGGGGACCTAGACATATAGAGGACACAAGGGTATTAAGAGAATACTGCTATGGCCGACCGAGCTGGGAGAAGCCAGCGTGAGAGCTGGACTTCTACTGGAGCAAATGTCGAATACGCTGCTGCTAGACGGAAACAGTACACCTAAAAAGGATTAGCTATGAAGCAGCAGTGTGTTGACTAGACTAGAAATAATGGACGATAAAGGAGAGCTAAAAGGATCAACCGAATGACAGCAAACGTGCGGCACGAACATAGACATTAAGGTTGCTGTGGATGGCACACCGTATGAGATATAAGCCCAGCGTCGCGCAGATGCGCAAGTTATTCGAGAGTGCTAAAGAGTTGCCACTAAATTATGCTGATCCAGGAAAGTTAGTGTGTGAGCTGCACTCCTACGTGAGCAAGTGTCGCAGACGTATCAGCGAGTAAGGGATAACTGAACACCTAGAAATGAAAGGTTAAGAAGCCTTGGTGCCCTGAACAGATGAGCTAGGATTGCTGTCTAGAAAGCTAAGAAAGGATAATCGAAGGGCACATGATAAATATCAAGTACGGGTTTATGTGCAGATAGGAAGCTGAGCCTAATGGAAGCCGGCTTGGAAGAAGTGGATACTAAAGAGACACTGGGAGACTGATGTAAGACGAAAGGCGGATGGCGCTAGTGGACAGGGGTTCAGAGGCCAAGAAATGTCGTTTGGGTTAAGCCGTCTAGGTACAAGTGGACACCTACATTTTAACAGAATAAATCAAAAACCAGCAAAGGTATGTGATCCAAATAGTCCAGGAGAATAGAGTTGAAGAGATAAGGAGTGGCTCCTGGCAAGCCGCGGATATGCTCAGGGACGCAAGGAGCGTACGCCGAATCGTTGTTGCTAAACAGAGGTGTTAAAGGTTAGCTGGGCGAAAGATGGTAATGTTAGTGCACAGACCATCGGTGGCCAAGTGCAGCAAGTCGATAAAGAATTTGGGCGCTAGTAGCTACCTACAGTGTCACAGAATAAGTCAGCCAAACAGCGAAGGTAACTGAGTCAGTTATTCCGAGAGAATAAATGTTGGGGAGATAAACCTTGGCTCCTAACAAGCTCCGGATTTGCGCAGAAATGTGTGGCGCCTAAGACCACTAGCTGCTGCTGAAAAGAGGTGGCAAAGGTAAGACTAGTGACAGATAATGGTGCTAGGAGCGAGAATATCAGTGTCCAACAATGATATTTGGATTCCGCTTTCTAGTTACTAGTGGCTACCTAGAGCGTCATAGAATAAGTCAACTAAGCAGCGAAGCCCACTGAGTCAGACATTCTGAGAGGATAAACGTTGGGGAGCTACTGAGTGGCTTCTAGCGAGCTCCGGATACGCGCAACTGCGTAATGCCTACGGTTACTAGCTGCTGCTAACCAGAGGTACCGTAGTTAGGACGATTGACGGATAATGATGAAAGGCACTGGTATCAGTGGCAGGTTGTAGCCATCCCATTAAGACGTGTAATCATTAGTGCATACCTACAGTGTAAAATAATACATCAACAAACCAGCGTAGGTAAATAAATAAATAAATAAATAAATTGTGTATTCTCGACTAAGCGAGGCACGCCTGTGCAGGCATGATCATGTTAAGTATACAAAATGTTATCATTTCGTGTACAATGGAACAATGAGATTCTCGCATATGTTTATACACGAATGTATGTAAGATTGCATGTAGAGGTGTTTAACTTTGTTCATAGGATTGGTAAATGTTCCTGCCGTTTGGCTTGAATGTGTTTGAACGTGTCGCCAGTGCTAAATGGATGCTTGATGGCTGTGTACTTGAAGCGGTTGCCCGGATAAGCAAGGCGGGACTTTAGTGGCGAGTCACAACCGCCACGTCACAGTGTTGTTTAACGGACTTTTGTGGCTATTTATAGGGAGAACGCTTGCCAGGCGGAAACCCACCACGTCCTGGAACACTGCCGCCGAACTATTTGCTGGAAGGGGGTAAACCCGAACCATCCAGCTGGCATCGCGAGGAGGTTGTTCTAAGAGAATATAGGATGAAGCGAATAGGTGTGTCATCTAGTAAGCTATGAATATGCGCGACGTTTGGATTCAAAACGAATCGCTGCAAAAAGTGGTGTAGTAGATAAGGAGAACAGCAGATAATGGCGCTAGGAGAGCGAGTATCGTTGGCCAGCAAAGGCATTCACATGAAGCCTTTTAGTTACTAGTGAATACGTACAGTGAAAGAGAATAAGTCAACAAACCAGCGAAGGTCTGTGGTGCACGAAATCTAAGGGAAAAAGTTGGAGAGACACGGAGTGGCTCTTAGCAAGCTCCGCATATGCGCAGAGCTGCATTTCTCCGTCAGAAGGGCGGCGGCTGACTCCGTGACATTCCTGAAGCTGACACTACTATCAGTATAGGAGTCACTGTGGCGCGGACCGCCTACTCCAAGCGCCACGGTAGCAGCAGCCTGCAACTGGATGGCTTGTTCCTTGGATGCAATAGCCACATAGGGTGAGTCCTTGCGCGGGATGCCCAAGCACTCAATAATAAAGGTGCTGCAGGCGGCATGCTAACAAGGCCTACTGCGCTTTCCGTTACTACTACATATTGCAAGCCTAAAGATTTCTTTTTCTTGTTCCGCTTACGTTTTGCCGGTAAGGGGGCTTCAACCCTTTGTCACTAGAAATGGAATCACAACCTCCCTCCAACTGTTTATCGCTAAGTAGCTTACCACCAGTTGTTGGAAAGGGTGCTAGGTAGGCGGCATCCATTCGCCTGCTACTATACTTCAAGTTCACCCGGCCGGGAACAACGGAGTGAATAGCGCGCTCCATTTTACATTGAAATTTGTCAAACAAAGTAGTCAACAGCAAAGACAACCCTAAATGTTTGCTATGCTGAAAACGAGCGTACCAAAGCTATCCTTCGTGCTTACACAGTGCTGAGCCTTAAGCTTAAAAATTCGGCACAGCTACAACGTAATCTCTCACTGCTTGCCAAAGAGGCAAACTAACCTACAAACCAACCAGTGTATTACTTCCGGAACCATCAACAGCATAGATGCACTACATACTGCTCTAGCGATCGCTTACTGGTGCAGAGCACCGCACTAAGCAGCAAATGGAAACGGAATCAGTTGATTTAAGACCTGAAGGCACAGTCAACCTTTTTAACCAGGTTAAGAGCAAAAAAGAAAAGGTAGGTATATGCAGTGTAACATAGTGAGAACCAGCTTGCGGGGGTCTGCAATTCAGTCAAGGAGAGAAATATCGGATTCACTTGTTCGGACAGATCATGGTAGCACACGCGTAACAGCAATCGTAGCGAACTGGACGGAAACAGGAAGACCGCCCTGTTAGTTAATAAAATGTTCTTACTAAGCGGCAAATGGTTTACGTACTTATGATAAATAGCTAGTTGATGTGTGTGAACAACGCAATGTAACTGGTTAATTTTTCCAGTGGTGCATGTCGCATAACTAAATTGGTCCGCAGTTAACTCGGTCTGGGTTAGGTTTTGTGTACATATCCAATACCGCCTAGTTTGACGGCTTTTCGTCTATTCCTAGTTCTATCTAGCCCATTGAGGTACGTGGCACATTTAATGCGCCATATATATGTAAAGGCGCTAGAAGAATATTCATCGTCAAATGAAGACTGTAAACCGAAATTTAAAAGGAATGCTGTGGTGTGGTATTTCCGGAAAAGCCCTAAGCGTTTTGATAGGTCATTGCAAGAGCACTTTGATTCGTGCTCCGTAGCCTGGACCAAATCGTTTTGGCCATCTAAACGGCACGTTTCTCATGTCTAAGCTCTTCTGGAGAAGCGCCTGTTGCAAATCGCAAAAGTACCTATGGGAGAGTTATTGCTTTAGTGTAGTCAAGCTAGCCAGGTATAAAACACGTAGAGAATGGCCCATAAAACTATGGCACCCGCTCATGAAAATGCAGCTGGACAAGATAAAGTTTTGCTGTCTCACGGGCTATCTTCCTGTCCAGTTTAGGCAATACGGCTTAGTGCGCTAATTAGAAGAGTAACTGGGCGGTTGCTACCAGGGTCGTGTCCATACAAACGTTCAGCATCATCGTACACGTTTGCTGCAAGTGGAAACAGCTCTGCTGTGGTGCCGCAATACAAACGGCTAGATGAACAATACTAGAGGCACGCTGGCTGAGTCCCATTAACGGAAGGCCGTTGTTCCGGAGATCTAACAGCCGGCAGTCGTGCCGCAAAAAGAGAGTTAAATAACGCCTGATCATGGGTGGAGGAGAAGGCTAAGAGGGGGTGGATGGACAAAGGAACGCACAACAGAAACTATTGCAGCCGGCTCCTAGCCATATCCGTAATCGCACCCAAGCAAATGTGTTCATCGTTCGTAGGACCCCGTTAGGCAGCCGGGATACACCAACCAACGCCAAATTTTAAGTGAAAGTTTTCAGTTCTCCTGACCAATTCAGCGCTTGGACTCCCCTTTTCCCCTTCCAACCGCACCCCGGTGCGCAAACAACACGTCGAAGGGGTCGGGTTCTGGTGTGATCAACGTGTGGCCTAGTACTCGGAGCATGGCGTGTGATATATTAGTGCTGAGTGGGTCGCTCAATAATCCTGCACCAACTACGCGACAACGAACCCCTCATTGCTCACGCGGTGCTCCCACCAGACATGTTCCAAGCTGCGAAAGTAAAGATGGTCCTACTTGGCTATCTTGTTTATGTCTGTTGACCTGATGAATTAGGTTTCACAAAAGTATAAGATGGTTGAACGGACGGCTGCATTATAATCTCGGCTCTTCAGGGTGAGGGTTTTGTCGCGTCTGCGCCCCATGGGGCGCAAATTGGCAGAAGCACCTTGGGCTTTTGCTTTACGGTTCGTAATATCATCTTCAAACTTAAGGGCGCAAATATGGCAGCCCAGCTTTTTGAATTCCTGATCGACTTCTGGTTGATCAACCCGTGTCAGCGCGGTGCTGGGTACCTGCCAACCTTTAAGAAGTACTTTGAATTTCGGTGGAGCAAAGAAATGCTTAAAATGCTTGACTGCCAGTGCTAATCGCTCCAATGCAGCCTGGCACGTTTGTGCGCTGCCATATATGAAGGCAATTTTGTCCGCATAACACAAGTCAAGTAGCCGCTCACCAGGAAGCAGCCTTTTGCCTTCTAAGTCGTGTCCAGCGAACGCTGTTTCCATGCCTTCATTAATAACGAAGTTGCAGTGGAACGGTGCCAGCTGGCAACCATGGCTCACAATGTGGATAAATGGAAGGCCAGTGACAGGTTGCCATAAAAACCTCACTCTGCCCGAGCTGCGCGCGTACGGCCCGTTGATAATAATAACATATTTACCCGTCACAACTTTTGTCAGCAGACGGGCCCAAAGGGCACATCGATCCATTGAATCGAAGTACATTTTAATGTCGATAAACACGGCGACGGGGGGTCGCTAATAAAAACAACAATTTTCCAACAATTTAAGCAAACTGAAGGTGTGGTCCATCCAGCCCTAACCTCGACGAAACCCAAGTTGCTCCTCCCGGTTCTGGCCTCCACGAGCACTGGTCAGTCGGTGGCGAGCGACAGAGGCAAGCTGTTTGGAGGCAGTTAAGATCAGACTGACCCCTATGGTTGCCACATTTCGAACGGGTGCTTTTCTTGAAAATAGGGACAATGACGGAGCGGCTGCAGTCCGTCGGGACAGCCTCCTGCTCCCAAAGTTCCATTAGCTACTCGTGTAAATCGTCCACAAGATCAAGGTCCCCGAATTGGTTGAGAGTTGGATGCATTCTATCTGCACTAGCGGCCTAATGCAATTTCGACAGCCTGATCTCACGTTCGACTTCTGTGCGTGAAGGCGGCTCTAAGGAGGCGGCCCTTAGGGAACGGCACTCAATGCCCGAAAGAGAAAGTGCTACCCAATTGGTTAAGCTGGCTAGCAAAGTGTCCGACTCAACACTCTAAGCTTTTGACCAGCTGTGGATCGGCTGTTCACTCTCACATTATTGTCTCTCAAACACCAAGCCTCCAGCTGCCAGTTTCCCGAATCCAACGGAATAACATGCGATGTTTACCCACGGCAGCGGTTGTTTCCTTTTCCGATGCAAGAGAGGGATAACTAGGCTTCACGGTCTCTTTTCAGGCTAGCAAGACTTTTGCCGCGAGAGTTTTACGCTTCTCATTGTATTCGCTTACAGCCGGAATACGTCGGTAAACCTCCATAAAGTCCAGACATTGTAGGGTCACAATGTCTGGGTTGGCAATTTGATTTGCCAAAGAAAGACAAGCCTGGTGATAGTAACGTTTGACGAATTTGCGACAAGTTATCTTCGACGGTGTTTATTGCAAGCTTACTCAGCCCAGGTGCCAACGTAGTTTGATAGCTATTTAGAACACCCGGCTTCGCCAGCTGGCTGGTATCAATGCGATCAGAGCGACGTTACGGAGGTCCTCCGAAACGGAGCCCGAGGTCGGCAAATGTGCAACCGTGCTCGGAGTCAGCGCTGGTGCTTCAAATCGAGCGACAGTGTTGAACACAGCCTCTCCAGCGGTAAATAATCGCCAGGTGATCGATTGCCTCCATGCATGAACAGGGACTGGTGGGCGCCAAGTCACGCTTCCGCGGGTGCTGTTTCGAAAGTTAGGTGCACCGGACGGACACATTCACACAGTTGTAGCAGCCGCTTAGTATTGTCATTACGGGAGCCCACACATTGTTGGCGGCCCAGATGAAGCTCATCAGTGGACAATGTTCCGACTTAGGCGTTTAGAGCAGCAGAATGCACCATAGTATCCCTGCTTCTTCTGTAACGACGCAAATAAATATTAACTAAAGCTTTATTCTCGACAAACCGAGGCAAGCTTTTACAGGGATGATCCTTTTGACATAACAATGCGTGATCAAGTATGTGCAAACATCCGATTCGTTTGCCATAACAGTGCACGTTTGTGTAGGGAGGTGTGTATGTAATTGTGGTGGTCTGTATGCAGCGGTGTAGTTTGTGCTTGTCACCGTGCTGCTAGATCCTTGAATGTTTGCTATCGTCAGCCATGTTTCTAGCAAAGGTTGGTGTCCCTGGGTTGGAAGGATTATTCAGATATCCAGGGGGCAGTGACTTTATTTTGTGGCGAGTCACGACCACCAAGTCACAGTGTTGTTAAGCAGAACTTTGTGACTTTTATTTGGAGAACGTTTGTCAAGCGAAAACTCAACACGTCCCGGTAAACTGCCACCGAACTATTAGCTAAAATGGGTTAAACCCGAACCATCCAGCTGTCACAACGAGGATGTTGTTCGGCTAGTCAGTTGGTGATAAGAATCGGCTTTCAATGAATCTGGGCTGCAGTTTAGGGGGTGTAAGCCTTTTATCCTCTCTTGACGTCGAAAACTAGAATGTGCCCGCCAAACTAATGGCGCACTTTCGGCAATTGACAGGGATCCAGTCGATCTGGGCAGCTGCTATCCAGGCTCATAACAAGGCGGACCCCATATTGACTAGCATTTGATGCCGCATCTTCGCCAGACATGCGCAACGAGTATACGTCACCAGTAGCGCATGTGGGAGAGCGCAGTGTAAGCACGGAGTTCAAAGCTTTCACTCGCGTTTCCGATAAACAGCAAATATCTATCAAGTGGGGCCTGAGAGTGCGGGCTGGTGCTGCCTGCTGCCTAATCAGACGCAAAGTGAGCACTTTAACGCAGGCCAGTCTTAACGAGGATCGAGAACTCTAAAGGAAACCGGGTGAACTGACGTTGTCCGCTGGGTTGAATTGGAACGACGCCCTGCAACTTTGTGTGAGTTGAAACTAGAAGACAAGCGACTATTCAAGCATGGTGGGGGCAAAGAATTGGGGGTTGAAGACGGAGGGGCGAAAGTGAACTTGGAACGGAACGCTAAGGATGAAAAAGCGCAAGAGTGGAATAAGCAGGCGGGAAGGCATGAGCAGTGACATCCAATCCCCTATCCACCCTGTTCGATGCAGCAATCAGGTTGCCCTTCCATTTCCTCTGCGACGGCCACAGCATCAAGAGATTGTTAGAAAGAAAGGTCATGGTGTATTGCATGGGCAGGATATTGTCAGTTTGCCCAAGTCTAGACAGGAGAACGATTAATGTTTGCAACCAAAGCCTTTGGTTCAAAACCCGACCACAAGGCAGCGGGTCTGGCGTTGAACCACAGAGGGCTCGTTTTATGGAGTATAGAACCATCCTCGCTACAACCCCAACCTGGAGGGCTAAGAACTTGTGTTTGTCTGGCCACTAACCTTTGAGCAATCTGGTATGCGTGGCTCTGAAGGTGCAAAATGCACCATACTACAAAGCTCAGTGGATCACTGAGGCATACAAACCATCGCACGACGTTAAAGTTCAGTTTCATCGCGATGGAGCCCTGCTGCATTGCTATGGCACTCAAACGTTGTGATTAGCTAAAAATTGGCAAGACTTACGGATGTAGCTTTCGTGTAGGGGGAGGAAGCATTGTATGGAGGGACTAGCAATTCAGGTGGCGGATGAAAGATCCCAGCGATTTATGGTTTGCAAACTTTTATACAAAACACGAACTACAACAAGGCTAAAATTTAAGTAAAACTTGAACGATGAGGCGCCACAAACACGCGGACAAAGTGCATACTACAACAGGCGGGTTGCCATAAAACTATGCCACTTGCAAGAGGAGAAGCAAGGAGCCAATGCAAGTGACGCTGCCTTCAGTTGACCTGCAGCCTAAATGAAATGGGGGAAAGTTCCCAAGTAACGCCACAACGAAACTCGAGTAATCCATAGAGAGAATCAGTGTGTCTGCCATTCCGCCATATCGGGTGCTTTCAAGCCCGTAAACAGCACAACCAAGCACTAGTTTCAACCTTTATAGAGAGAAAGCTCAAATAGTGAAGCAAGAAAAGCACACCGTGATAACCGAGTTGGTTGGATTGCTGTGTAAACCGCTTAAATATATGTTTGTGAAATATCTTCGCAGCTGCTCCCTACCTACTGAGTGGAGAGATGATATTGTGCACCCTATTTTCAAACACGTTGATAAACATCTACCTGAAAATTATAGACTATTTGCCTAACAAGTGTACTAGGGAAAGTATTAGAAAAGGTGGTAAGAGATGCTCCGGAGAAGCACTTGGCTAAGTTCCGGTTACTCAGCCCGTCACAGCATGGGCTCCGCAGAGGCCACTACTGTTTGGCTTACGTTTTGGTAGCTCGATAGTGTTGGGCTGAGTCTCTGGATCAAGGACAGGCGGTGGAGCTTTTGTTCTTCCACTTTCCTAAAGCCTTTGACATAGCACTGCGTTGCCGTCTTTTGGTTAAACTAGAATCCTACGGCTCTTAGACCAAGTATTAAAGCGGAGTTCGGCTTTCCTGGAAGGAAGGCAGAGGGTCGTTCGAGTGGGTTCCGGGCTGTATATCAGGTAGGCCGTCCTGAGCAGTGTTCCTTAGGGGTCGTTTCACGGACCTCTGCTTTTTGCATTGTATGTCAATAGCATTCCTGAGAAGCTTAAGGTGCCATCTCATATGTTTGCAGAGGACTTAAAATTTTGGAATACAGTGAGCGATTCTGCTAGACCCACGGCTATGCAGACAGCGCTCAACAACCGTCAGGAGTGGTCACTATTGTGCCCGCTGTCAGTCAGTCTTGCAAAGTGTTCCGTCCTGCACATAATGTCAAGCAATTCCATAATAACTTACCAATTTAACGGAAATGTAAATAAAAAGGTTATTCTCAAATTCAAGAGACACACGAAATCACGCATGATCAAGATCTACTGGCAGTTGTGCATAACAAAGAAACTTGGGGTACAATGGCGTGTAGTGTAAACGGTAAAGGCACCATTAATGAAGTGAGACGGTCCACGTGGACGAAGAGTACAATATCTAAGAAAATATTAAGAAGACGCTGAAAATTAAAACACCAGTTCCCTTTAGTACCTTGAAAAGCACAATACGAAGACGACGTTCGGCAGATGCATGCATTTCGTATCGTCTCCTCAGTACCGATAACGATAACCAGTAATTTTATATACCAGTTTTTGGGTACAGACACAAACAAATGAGAGAGAAAAAGGTGTGTCTTTGTTCCCCAACCAGGGCAGCCTGAGGCTGGCCGATAATTGTTTTCGAACACAAAGCACTGGCTTAATCCGATTAATGGCAATAGCCTCGGCCAACCGGAGGAGCCGTGAATTAGTATGGCGAAGCAGGATTCGGAAAGCCTTGCTGACCTCAATTCGGTGACCCGATGTCAATAAGTGCCTGCCGATCGAAGATGCTGGCGGCCTGCGTACACTTGTAGTCTGAGTTGGGCTGGCTTGCTGAATAAGCCCGCACTGAACCCATTTTGGTACATGTTCCTTTATTCGGGAACTAATGTTCTATTGGTTCGGCCTATGTAGCCATCCCTGCAATTACATACGAATTGATATACGCAGTGGGAGTTGGTGCCAATAAGCTGAGTTTCCACTAATGGAGACAACGGTAGCTTATGAGTTCTGTCAAGGATTACGACTTCGGCAGCACAGAAAGTGTTCTGTGTGGCGGAAATCAGACGTCTTCTGGTCTTCAAAGCAGCAATGTCACTTTTAAAAGGCAGCTCCAAGAATACCATTTTCTTAGACACAGTTGGTACAGCAACTTTCAGTTCACGAATTTCACTGTGCTTCTGGATAAAGATTCGAGGGTAGCCATTAAAAATTAACGTGGTGGCAATTAATTCTAGTTCATCGGCTAGACAATCGCCTGAACATAATCGTCTGGCGCGACTAAACAGCGTCCTCGCAAGGGTTCGCTTGTGCCGCATTAGCGTACAGCTGCCAAAAAGCAGATACTGTCCCGACCACGTTGTTTTGGAAAGAC
Organism: Dicrocoelium dendriticum; assembly: GCA_944474145.2. Taxonomy (NCBI): domain Eukaryota; kingdom Metazoa; phylum Platyhelminthes; class Trematoda; order Plagiorchiida; family Dicrocoeliidae; genus Dicrocoelium; species Dicrocoelium dendriticum. Next base: position 23,968 of record CALYDF020003059.1, read on the forward strand.
AGACCGTTTTACCAATCCGTCCTCCCTGCGGCTGAAAAGAACATCCAAATATGGAAGACAGTTCCGTTGTTCGACTTCAACGAAACCCTCAAATTGGCATGCGCAGAGTTAAAACGCGCTACTAATTGTGTGCTCTGCAGTTCATTTGAACTGAACACAAAGGTATCGTCCACGCAACGTTTGTAATATGGTAACTGCGCTATTTCTTCGGATAGGCTTCGTTCTATCATTAGCATAAAGAAATCCGCTAGTGTGGGGCCCAGTGTGTTGTTCATGGCCACCCCATCAATTTGGCTAGACGGTATGTTTTGGAAGTGAAAATCGACATTCTCTGTGTATAGAAGTAATGATTCTCTTAAGAAATCAACTGGAATCGACAACGGACCTTGGGAACTTTCTGCTAATTCGCAGATACAGTGAACGGTCTAGCCTAGCGGCACGTTATCGAACAAAGCTTCCACGTCTAAGGAACACATCACCTTATAAGACATGTTCATTTGATCGAGGTCTTCGGCAAGCTCGAAGGAATCTTTGAGGCCATTTGGTTAAACTGAGCTTTCAGCGGAGAAAGCACATGAACTCAAAGATTCCTTCGAGCTTGCCGAAGACCTCCATCAAATGAACATGTCTTATAAGATGATGTGTTCCTTAGATGTGGAAGCTTTGTTCGATAACGTGCCGCTAGGCTAGACCGTTCACTGTATCTGCGAATTAGCAGAAAGTTCCCAAGGTCCGTTGTCGATTCCAGTTGATTTCTTAAGAGAATCATTACTTCTATACACAGAGAATGTCGATTTTCACTTCCAAAACATACCGTCTAGCCAAATTGATGGGGTGGCCATGAACAACACACTGGGCCCCATACTAGCGGATTTCTTTATGCTAATGATAGAACGTAGCCTATCCGAAGAAATAGCGCAGTTACCATATTACAAACGTTGCGTGGACGATACCTTTGTGTTCAGTTCAAATGAACTGCAGAGCACACAATTAGTAGCGCGTTTTAACTCTGCGCATGCCAATTTGAGGGTTTCGTTGAAGTCGAACAACGGAACTGTCTTCCATATTTGGATGTTCTTTTCAGCCGCAGGGAGGACGGATTGGTAAAACGGTCTGTCTTTCCAAAACAACGTGGTCGGGACAGTATCTGCTTTTTGGCAGCTGTACGCTAATGCGGCACAAGCGAACCCTTGCGAGGACGCTGTTTAGTCGCGCCAGACGATTATGTTCAGGCGATTGTCTAGCCGATGAACTAGAATTAATTGCCACCACGTTAATTTTTAATGGCTACCCTCGAATCTTTATCCAGAAGCACAGTGAAATTCGTGAACTGAAAGTTGCTGTACCTACTGAGCCTAAGAAAAAGGTATTCTTGGAGCTGCCTTTTAAAAGTGACATTGCTTCTTTGAGGACCAGAAGACGTCTGATTTCCTTCACAAAGAGCACTTTCTGTGCTGCCGAACTTGTAATCATCGACCGAACGCATAAGCTACCGTTGTCTCCATTAGTGGAAACTCAGCTTATTGGCACCAACTCCCACTGCGTATATCAATTCGTATGTAATTGCAGGGATGGCTACATAGGCCGAACCAATAGAACATTAGTTCCCGAATAAAGGAACATGTACCAAAATGGGTTCAGTGCGGGCTTATTCAGCAAGCCAGCCCAACTCAGACTACAAGTGTACGCAGGCCGCCAGCATCTTCGATCGGCAGGCACTTATTGACATCGGGTCACCGAATTGAGGTCAGCAAGGCTTTCCGAATCCTGCTTCGCCATACTAATTCACGGCTCCTCCGGTTGGCCGAGGCTATTGCCATTAATCGGATTAAGCCAGTGCTTTGTGTTCGAAAACAATTATCGGCCAGCCTCAGGCTGCCCTGGTTGGGGAACAAAGACACACCTTTTTCTCTCTCATTTGTTTGTGTCTGTACCCAAAAACTGGTATATAAAATTACTGGTTATCGTTATCGGTACTGAGGAGACGATACGAAATGCATGCATCTGCCGAACTTCGTCTTCGTATTGTGCTTTTCAAGGTACTAAAGGGAACTGGTGTTTTAATTTTCAGCGTCTTCTTAATATTTTCTTAGATATTGTACTCTTCGTCCACGTGGACCGTCTCACTTCATTAATGGTGCCTTTACCGTTTACACTACACGCCATTGTACCCCAAGTATCGTTGTGATGCACAACTGCCAGTAGATCTTGATTATGCGTGATTTCGTGTGTCTCTTTGAATTTGAGAATAACCTTTTTATTTACATTTCCGTTAAATTGGTAAGTTATTATGGAATTGCTTGACATTATTTGCAGGACGGAACACTTTGCAAGACTGACTAACAGCGGGCACGATAGTGACCACTCCTAACGGTTGTTGAGCGCTGTCTGCATAGTCGTGGGTCCAGCAGCATCGCTCACTGTATTCCAAAATTTTAAGTCCTCTGCAAACATATGAGATAGCAACTTAATCTTCTCAGGGAAGCCATTGACATACAATGCAAAAAGTAGAGGTCCGTGAAACGATCCCTGAAGAACACTGCTCAGGACGGCCTACCTGATATACAGCCCGGAACCCACTCGAACGACCCTCTGCCTTCCTTCCAGGAAAGCCGAACTCCGCTTCAATACTTGGTCTAAGAGCCGTAGGATTCTAGTTTAACCAAAAGACGGCAACGCAGTGCTATGTCAAAGGCTTTAGGAAAGTGGAAGAACAAAAGCTCCACCGCCTGTCCTTGATCCAGAGACTCAGCCCAACACTATCGAGCTACCAAAACGTAAGCCAAACAGTGGTGGCCTCTGCGGAGCCCGTGTTGTGACGGGCTGAGTAACCGGAACTTAGCCAAGTGCTTCTCCGGATCATTTCTTATCACCTTCTCTAATACTTTCACTAGTACACTTGTTAGGCTAACAAGTCTATAATTTTTCAGGTAGGTGCTTATCAATGCGTTTGAAAATAGGGTGCACCATAGCATCTCTCCACTCAGCAGGTAGGGAGCAGCTGCGATGATACTTCACAAACATATATTTAAGCGGTTTACACAGCAATCCAACCAACTCGGTTATCACGGTGTGCTTTTCTTGCTTCACTATTTGAGCTTTCTCTCTATAAAGGTTGAAACTAGTGCTTGGTTGTGCTGTTTACGGGCTTGAAAGCACCCGATATGGCGGAATGGCAGACACACTGATTCTCTCTATGGATTACTCGAGTTTCGTTGTGGCGTTACTTGGGAACTTTCCCCCATTTCATTTAGGCTGCAGGTCAACTGAAGGCAGCGTCACTTGCATTGGCTCCTTGCTTCTCCTCTTGCAAGTGGCATAGTTTTATGGCAACCCGCCTGATGTAGTATGCACTTTGTCCGCGTGTTTGTGGCGCATCATCGTTCAAGTTTTAATCAAATTTTAGCCTTGTTGTAGTTCGTGTTTTGTATAAAAGTTTGCAAACCATAAATCGCTGGGATCTTTCATCCGCCACCTGAATTGCTAGTCCCTCCATACAATGCTTCCTCCCCCTACACGAAAGCTACATCCGTAAGTCTTGCCAATTTTTAGCTAATCACAACGTTTGAGTGCCATAGCAATGCAGCAGGGCTCCATCGCGATGAAACTGAACTTTAACGTCGTGCGATGGTTTGTATGCCTCAGTGATCCACTGAGCTTTGTAGTATGGTGCATTTTGCACCTTCAGAGCCACGCATACCAGATTTCTCATAGGTTAGTGGCCAGATAAACACAAGTTCTTAGCCCTCCAGGTTAGGGTTGTAGCGAGGATGGCTCTTTACTCCATAAAACGAGCCCTCTGTGGTTCAACGCCAGACCCGCTGCCTTGTGGTCGGGTTTTGAACCAAAGTCTTTGGTTGCAAACATTAATCGTTCTCCTGTCTAGACTTGGGCAAACTGACAATATCCTGCCCATGCAATACACCATGACCTTTCTTTCTAACAATCTCTTGATGCTGTGGCCGTCGCAGAGGAAATGGAAGGGCAACCTGATTGCTGCATCGAACAGGGTGGATAGGGGATTGGATGTCACTGCTCATGCCTTCCCGCCTGCTTATTCCACTCTTGCGCTTTTTCATCCTTAGCGTTCCGTTCCAAGTTCACTTTCGCCCCTCCGTCTTCAACCCCCAATTCTTTGCCCCCACCATGCTTGAATAGTCGCTTGTCTTCTAGTTTCAACTCACACAAAGTTGCAGGGCGTCGTTCCAATTCAACCCAGCGGACAACGTCAGTTCACCCGGTTTCCTTTGGAGTTCTCGAGCCTCGTTAAGACTGGCCTGCGTTAAAGTGCACACTTTGCGTCTGATTAGCCAGCAGGCAGCACCCGCCCGCACTCTCAAGCCCCACTTGATAGATATTTGCTGTTTCTCGGAAACGCGCCTGCAAGCTTCGAACTCCGTGCTTACACTGCGCTCTCCCACATGCGATAATGGTGACGCATACTTGTTGCGCATGTCTGGCGATGATGCGGCATCAAATGCTAGTCAATATGGGGTCCGCCTTGTTAGGAGCCCGGATAGCAGCTGCCCAGATCGACTGGATCCTTGTCAACTGCCGAAAGTGCGCCGTTCGTTTGGCGGGCACATTCTAGGTTTCGACGTCAAGAGAGGATAAATGCTTACGCTCCCTAAACTGCAGCCCCGATTCATTGAAAGCCGATTCTTATCACCAACTGACTAGCCGAACAACCTCCTCGTTGTGCCAGCTGGATGGTTCGGGTTTAACCCATTTTAGCTAATAGTTCGGTGGCAGTTTTCAGGGACGTGTTGAGTTTTCGCTTGACAAACGTTCTCCAAATAAAAGTCACAAATTTCTGCTTAACAACACTGTGACGTGGTGGTCGTGACTCGCCACAAAATAAAGTCACTGCCCCGTGGATATCTGGGTAATCCTTCCAACCCAGGGACACCAACCTTTGCTAGAACATGGCTGACGATAGCAAACATTCAAGGATCTAGCAGCACGGTGACAAGCACAAACTACACCGCTGCATACAGACCCACACAATTACATACACACCTCCCTACACAAACGTGCACTGTTATGGCAAACGAATCGGATGTTTGCACATACTTGATCACGCATTGTTATGTCAAAAGGATCATCCCTGTAAAAGCTTGCCTCGGTTTGTCGAGAATAAAGCTTTAGTTAATATTTATTTGCGTCGTTACAGAAGAAGCAGGGATACTATGGTGCATTCTGCTGCTCTAAACGCCTAAGTCGGAACATTGTCCACTGATGAGCTTCATCTGGGCCGCCAACAATGTGTGGGCTCCCGTAATGACAATACTAAGCGGCTGCTACAACTGTGTGAATGTGTCCGTCCGGTGCACCAACTTTCGAAACAGCACCCGCGGAAGCGTGACTTGGCGCCCACCAGTCCCTGTTCATGCATGGAGGCAATCGATCACCTGGCGATTATTTACCGCTGGAGAGGCTGTGTTCAACACTGTCGCTCGATTTGAAGCACCAGCGCTGACTCCGAGCACGGTTGCACATTTGCCGACCTGCGGCTCCGTTTCGGAGGACCTCCGTAACGTCGCTCTGATCGCATTGATACCAGCCAGCTGGCGAAGCCGGGTGTTCTAAATACGTATCAAACTACGTTGGCACCTGGGCTGAGTAAGCTTGCAATAAACACCGTCGAAGATAACTCGTCGCATATTCGTCAAACGTTACTATCACCAGGCTTGTCTTTCTTTGGCAAATCAAATTGCCAACCCAGACACTGTGGCTCTACAATGTCTGGAACTTATGGAGGTTTCCAGACGTATTCCGGCTGTAAGCGAATACAATGAGACACGTATAACTCTCGCGGCAAAAGTCTTGCTAGCCTGAAAAGAGACTGTGAAGCCTAGTTGTCCCCCTCTTGCATCGGAAAAGGAAACAACCGCTGCCGTGGGTAAACATCGTACGTTATTCCGTTTGATTCGGGAAACAGGCAGCCGGAGGCTTGGTGTTTGAGAGACAGTAATGTGAGATTGAACAGCCGATCCACAGCTTGTCAAAAGCTTAGAGTGTTGAGTCGAACACTTTGCTGGCCAGCTTAACCAATCTGGGCTAGCACTTTCTTTTGCGGGCATTGAGTGCCGTTCTCTAAGGGCCGCCTCCTTAGAGCCGCCTTCACGCACAGAAGTCGAACGTGAGATCAGGCTGTCGAAATTGCATAAGGCCGCTAGTGCAGATAGAATGCCTCCAACTCTCAACCACTTCGGGGACTTGTGCTTGTGGATGATTTACACGAGTAGCTAATGGAACTTTGGGAGCGTGATGCTGTCCCGATAGACTGCAGCCGCTCCGTCATTGTCCCAATTTTCAAGAAGAGCACTCTTTCGGAATGTGGCAACCAGGAGGGTCAGTCTGATCTTAACTGCCTCCAAACAGCTTGCCTCTGTCGTTCTCCACAGACTGACCAGTGCTCGTGGAGGCCAGAACCGGGAGGAGCAACTTGGGTTTCGTCGAGGTTAGGGCTGCATCGACCACACCTTCAGTTTGCTTAAATTGTTGGAAAGTCGTTGTTTTTATTAGCGACCCCTCGTTGCCGTGTTTCTCGACATTAAAATGGACTTCGATTCAATGGATCGATGTGCCCTTTGGGCCAGTCTGCTGACAAAAGGTGTGACCGATAAATATGTTATTATTATCAACGGGCCGTACGCGCGCAGCTCGGGCAGAGTGCGGTTTTATGGCAACCTGTCACTGCCCTTCCATTTATCCAACATTGTGAACCATGGTTGCCAGCTGGCACCGTTCCACTGCAACTTCGTTATTGATGAAGGCATGGAAACAGCGTTCGCTGGACATGACTTAGAAGGCAAAAGGCTGCTTCCTGGTGAGCGGCTACTTGACTTGTGTTATGCGGACAAATTTGCCTTCATATATGGCAGCGCACAAACGTGCCAGGCTGCACTGGAGCGATTAGCACTGGTAGTCAATCATTTTAAGCATTGCTTTGCTCCACCAACATTCAAAGTACTTCTTAAAGGTTGGCAGGTACCCAGCACCGCGCTGACGCGGGGGTGATCAACCAGAAGTCGATCAGGAATTCAAAAACCTGGGCAGCCATATTAGCGCCCTTAAGTGCAAAGATGAGATGAGGAACTGTAAAGCAAAAGCCCAAGGTGCTTTTGCCAAATTGCGCCCTATGGGGCGCAGACGCGACAACACCCTCACCCTGAAGAGCCGAGATTATAATGCAGCCGTCCGTTCAACCCTCTTATACTATTGTGAAACCTAATTCATCAGGTCAACTGACATAAACAAGATAGCCAAGTACGACCATCTTTACCTTCGCAGCTTGGAACATGTCTGGTGGGAGCACCGCGTGAGCAATGAGGGGTTCGTGTTCGCGTAGTTGGTGCAGGATTATTGAGAGACCCACTCAGCACCAATATATCGCACACCACGCTCCGATTACTAGGCCACACGTTGATCATACCAGCACCCGACCCCTTTGACGTGCTTTGTTTGCGCACCGGGTTGCGGTTGGAAAGGGAAAAGGAGAGTCTAAGCGCTGAATTGGTCAGGAGAACTGAAAACCTTCACTTCAAATTTGGCGTTGGTTGGTGTATCCCGGTTGCCTAACGGGGTCCTACGGACGATGGACACTTTTGCTTGGGTGCGATTACAGATATGGCTAGGAGCCGGCTGCAATAGGTTTTGTTGTGCACTCCTTTGTCCATCCACCCCCTCTTAGCCTTCTCCTCCACCCATGATCAAGCTTTATTTAATTCTCTTTTTGCGGCACGACTGCCGGCTGTTAGATCTCCGGAACGATGGTCTTCCGTTAATGGGACTCAGCCAGCGTGCCTCTAGTATTGTTCATGTCGCCGTTTGTATTGCGGCACCACAGCTGAGCTGTTTCCACCTGCAGCAAACGTGCACGATGATGCTGAACGTTTGTATGGACACGACCCTGGTAGCAACCGTCCAGTTTCTCTTCTAATTAGCGCACTAAGCCGTATTGGCTAAACTGGACAGGAAGATAGCTCGTGAGACAGCAAAACTTTATCTTGTCCAGCTGCATTTTCATGAGCGGGTGCCATAGTTTTACGGGCCATTCTCTACGCGTTTTATACCTGGCTAGCTTGACTACACCAACGCAATAACTCTCCCATAGGTACTTTTGCGATTTGCAACAGGCGCCTCTCCAGAAGAGCTTAGACATGAGAAACGTGCCGTTTAGATGGCCAAAACGATTTGGTCCAGGTTACGGAGCACGAATCAAAGTGCTCTTGCAGTGACCTATCAAAACGCTTAGGGCTTTTCCGGAAATACCACACCACAGCATTCCTTTTAAATTTCGGTTTACAGTCTTCATTTGACGATGAATATTCTTCTAGCGAATTTACATATAAATAGCGCATTAAATGTGCCACGTGCCTCAATGGATTAGGTAGAACTAGGAATAGACGAAAGGCCGTCAAACTAGGCGGTATTGGATCTGTAACCAAAACCTAACCCAGACCGAGTTAACTGCGGACTAATTTAGTTATGCGACATGCACCAATGGTAAAATTAACCAGTTACATTGCGTTGTTCACACACATCAACTATCTATTTATCATAAGTACGTAAACTATTTGCCGCTTAGTAAGAACATTTTATTAATCAAGAGGGCGGTCTTCCTGTTTCCGTCCAGTTCGCTACGATTGCTGTTACGCGTGTGCTACCTAGGTCTGTCCTAACAAGTGAATCCAAAATTGCTCACCTTGGCTGAATTGCAGGCCCCCGCAAGCTGGTGCTTACTATGTTACACTGCATATACTTACCTTTTCTTTTTTGCTCTTAACCTGGTTAAAAATGTTGACTGTGCCTTCAGGTCTTAAATCAACTGATTCAGTTTCCAGTTGCTGCTTAGTGCGGGGCTCTGTACCAGTAAGCGATCGGTAGAGCAGTATGTAGTGCATCTATGGTGTTGATGGTTCCGGAAGTAATACACCGGTTGGTTTGTAGGTTAGTTTGCTTCTTTGGCAAGCAGTGAGAGATTACGTCGTAGCTGTACCGAATTTTTAAGCTTAAAGCTCAGCGCTGTGTGAGCACGAAGGATAGCTTTGGTACGCTCGTTTTCAGCATAACAAAAATTTAGGGTTGTCCTTGCTGTTGACTACTTTGTTTGAAAAATTTCAAAGTAAAATGGAGCGCGCTATTCACTCCGTTGTCCCCGGCCGGGTGAACTTGAAGTATAGTATCAGGCGAATGGATGCCGTCTACCTAGCACCCTTTACAACAACTGGTGGTAAGCTATTTAGCGATAATATTTGGAGGGAGGTTGTGATTCCATTCCTAGTGACAAAGGGTTGAAGCCACCTTACCAGCAAAACGTAAGCGGAAAAAGAAAAAGAAACCTTTAGGCTTGCAATACGTAGTAGTAACGGAAAGCGCAGTAGGCCGTGTTAGCTTGCCGCCTGCAGCACCTTTATTATTGAGTGCTTGGGCATCCCGCACCCAAGAAACAAGCCATGCAGTTGCAGGCTGCTGCTACCGTGGCGGGTGGAGTAGGCGGTCGGCGCCACAGTGACTCCTATACTGATAGTAGTGTCAGCTTCAGGAATGTCACGGGGTCAGCCGCCGCCCTTCTGACGGAGAAATGCAGCTTTGCGCATATGCGGAGCTTGCTAAGAGCCACTCCGTGTCTCTCCAACTTTTTCCCTTAGATTTCGTGCACCACAGACCTTCGCTGGTTTGTTTACTTATCCTCTTTCACTGTACGTATGCACTAGTAACTAAAAGGCTTCATGTGAATGCCTTTGCTGGCCAACGATACTCGCTCTCTTAGCGCCATTATCTACTGTTCTCCTTATCTACTACACCACTTTTTGCAGCGATTCGTTTTGAATCCATACGTCTCCGCGCATATTCATAGCTTACTAGATGACACACCTATTTGCTTCATCCTATATTCTCTTAGAATTTCCATATCACTTACCTACACTGGTTTGTTGATGTATTATTTTACACTGTAGGTATGCACTAATGATTACACGTCTTAATGGGATGGCTACAACTTGCCACTGATACCAGTGCCTTTCGTCATTATCCGTCAATCGTCCTAACTACGGTACCTCTGGTTAGCAGCAGCTAGTAATCATAGGCATTACGCAGCTGCGCAAATCCGGAGCTCGCTAGAAGCCACTCAGTAGCTCCCCAACGTTTATCCACTTAGAATGTCTGACTCGGTGGGCTTCGCTGCTTAGTTGACTTATTCTATGACGCTCTAGGTAGCCACTAGTAGCTAGAAAGCGGAATCCAAATATCATTGTTGGACACTAATATTCTCGCTCCTAGCACCATTATCTGTCACTAGTCTTACCTTCGGCGCCCTTGTTCAGCAGCAGCTAGTGGTCTTAGGCGCCACACACCTCAGCGCATATCCGGAGCTTGTTAGGAGCCAAGCTTTGTCTCCCTAACATTTATTCTCTCGGAATGACTGATTCAGTTGCCTTCACTGTTTGGCTGACTTATTCTGTGACACTGTAGGTAGCTACTAGCGCCCAAATTTTTTATCGACTTGCTGCACTTGGCCACCGATAGTCTGTGCACTAACACCACTATCTTTCGTCCAGCTAACCTTTAACACCTCTGTTTAGCAACAACGATTCGGCGTACGCTCCTCGCGTCCCTGAGCATATCCGCTGCTTGCCAGGAGCCACTCCTTATCTCTTTAACTCTGTTCTCCTGGACTATTTGGATCACATACCTTTGCTGGTTTTTGATTTATTCTGTTAAACTGTAGGTGTCCACTTGTACCTAAACGGCTTAACCCAAACGACATTTCTTTGCCGCTGAACCCCTGTCCACTAGCGCCGTCCGCCTTTCGTCTTACCTCTGACTCCTAGTGTCTTTTTAGTATCCACTTCTTCCAAGCCGGCTTCCATTAGGCTCAGCTTCCTATCTGCATATAAACCAGTACTTGATATTTAGCATGTGCCCTTCGATAATCTTTTCTTAGCTTTCTAGACAGCAATCCTAGCTCATCTGTTCAGTGCACCAACGCTTCTTAACCTTTCATTTCTAGGTGTTCAGTTATCCCTTACTCGCTGCTACGTCTGCGACACTTGCTCACGTAGGAGTGCAGCTCACGCACTAACTTTCCTGGATCAGCATAATTTAATGACAACTCTTTAGCACTCTCGAATAACTTGCGCATCTGCGAGACGCTGGGCTTATATCTCATACAGTGTGCCATCCACAGCAACCTTAATGTCTACTTTCGTGCCGCACGTTTGCTGTCATTCAGTTGATCTTTTTAGCTCTCCTTTATCGTCCATTATTTCTCGTCTAGTCAACATACTGCTGCTCCATAGCTAATCCTTTTTAAGTGTATTTTTCTGTCTCGCAGCAGCGTATTCGACACTTGCTCCAGTAGCAGTCCAGCTCTCACGCTGGCTTCTCCCAGCTCGGTCGGCCACAGCAGTATTCTCTTAATACCCTTGTGTCCTCTATATGTCTAGGTCCCCAAAACATTATTACTCCCAGCTTGAGTTCAAACTTTCCGCTGTTTTACCACCAATTGCCATTTGAAACTCTCTCATCGCAAGTTATTTACACGTTTACTTACATATTCTGTGCACCCTATCGACTAAGGTAGGCTACCTGCTGTTCATTCACCTTTCACTCGCCGACAGCCTTCTAACTTTCTTTTCATTCTTCCGACAAAATACTTGCATCATACTAAACAAGTACTTTCTGGTGTGCTTACTGGTACTACGCTCTGATCACTACGTAGATGGTAGCAATCTACCCATACGGCCATTGATTCTGTAGCAGGTTCAACAGCCACTCTCAACGTAACCACCGTTGTACAATGTACATGCTTTTGTCTCAACGCTAAAGGTTGTAACCTAAGACTTTAACAATGTTTAATTCCACGCCATTTTTCGGTCTGCACTCGGTTGTCACTCTTTTGCTCTTTGCTTCCAGTCCGGAACTTCCTGGGGATTTGAGAGTGGACTGAGAAACAGAGCTTTTGCTTGAGGTAGACATAATAACCGACAAGGACCTACAAGGAGCATGGCTGTACGCTGAAGCGACTCAACTGTAATCATCACAACGACCATTCTCCAGCTCGGATTGATGGACGCGATGCCTTCATACTCCCGAAAATTATACATAAGCTGAAAAATTCAGACACCAGAAACTTTGAATTTTCACTCACCTGACACTCAAGCAGACGACTCTTCGTGACTCTCCCATCCTCGGCGATAATGGCGGCCCTGACCAAGCTACCTGATCTGGCAATAGAGAAAAGCGTAAGTCATTTGGCTGCGAATAACATAGTGTGAAATTAATTACAAACTGCTTTGCCAGTTGAATATTATTGTTCTAAAGTTTTCACGACAGTATTCCAGAAAGTGGTAGGTTTTTGCCCGGCAGGCGTCCTCCACATAAAAGCCGCAAATGTCCGCTTAACATGACTGCGACTTGGCTGAGGTGCCTCTCCACTAAATAAAGTCACTGCCCACAACTGCATACTGGCAAGTCGACTGAATCATATTTAACCTTTTCTTAACATGTACTATAATAATCTACTCTCCGACTGCCATCCGTCTACGCTTTCTAGTGGCTCAACTGTTTACACTATGCACACCTTAACCCAAAGTATTGTCGTCCATTGACGGATTCCTTCCTTATGATTACTTTTCAAATTTCACAGCCCGTAAAGATTTCGGCTACTGCGGATTATATACATACCAAAGCGTCTGTTGTGAAACATAATTATCTGTTGTTTTGATCACGTCTGTTTTGTTATGGAACGATAACTTCGAGAATAAACTATTCACTTTTGAAATTGGTCACTGCCACGAGGGACCTACATGCCTGTCGCTAGGCAGGTTACTTGGGCCTTTGATTGGTGTGTATTCGGGTTGTAAGCCTTCGGTATTCTTCTGTCCTTTAACAGCCTATGTTTGGCCAATTGTGCTCCAGCTCACTATCCCAATTTCCCTAAAGTAGTACTTAGCAACTTTCGTAGTCTAAGGAACAACCTGTGCGACGTTGGCGCTCTTGTAGAAAGCTCCCGGCCGGACGCACTTGCTTTCACTGAGATGTGATTGTACTCCGACATTCTTGCCCGTGAAATGTGTCCGCCTGAATATACCCACCTGCGAGCCGATCGTGCATGATACTGTCGCAGAGGTGGTGTTGCCTTGTATATCATATTCATCTTGACTAGTTTACGAACAAATTGGTTCGATTCCTTCAGGTCAATGCTAAAGTTCTGTCGGTGGATATGTGCAACTCCACCATGCAATTCAAAATTGTATTAGTACACAGAAATCCTGCAAGTGCATCAAGTGAGCTTATTGATCTCCTTCTTACTGACACGATCAGTAAAGCTTGTTATGGGTGATTTTATTGTTACAGAGTTTGGCTGGAGTATAACTTCTGCGCAGCAGCGTCAGGACGCTTTTCCATTGACTTTATCCACCTTTCCTTAGAGGCACCTCATCAGTATGTATAAGTATCAACTGGGTTCATCAAAAGGACAAAAGCCTATACGTTTAGGACTAAGTTTGCAAAATTGATGAACTTTGTACGAGATATAAATAAATAAATAAATAAATAGTTTATTATCGAATTTGTCGAGACACACCAAGCAAGGCATAAGCAAGATTTACATGCAAATCGCTTCGCAACACACACGTTGCCATGAGTGTAGTCGACAGTAAACCGAAGATTGTACAGGCTGCGGAAATTGTGTGAGTAGTCATGAGGGAGAGAGTCTACAGTGAATGTCGAAACGTTGAATTCTAGCGTGCGTAGTGTAAACAGTCAGGGCACTACATGTGTAATGAAGACGATACATATAGGCATGGTGTAACTTATTATTGAAAGTGGCAGGGCAATATTGAATAATGATTCTGGTTGACGTGCCAGTATGTTGTTCTGGGCAGCGACTTTATTCGGTGGCGAGTCACATCCGCCACGTCGCAGTGTTGTTACACGGACATTTGTGGCTTTTTATAGGGAGAACGCTTGCCAGGCGAAAACCCACCACGTTCTGGAACACCGTCAGAAATTTGTCGGTGCACTAATATACAACTGGCAAACCAGGTTGTCGACTGATTTCACACTCAGATATCCGCAATCAAATGACCTTCAATTTCCTCTGTTATTTGATCAGGTATCTTGGGCCGCCATAATGGCTGAGGCGAATCGAGGATGGGGGCTTCACGAAGAATCGTCTTTGTGGGTATTCAGGTGGGCGAAACGTCAGTTTCTTGCGTCTGGATTTTTCAGGAGTATATATTCTTTTCAGGAGTGTGATGTTATTGAATTCAGCTATCATCACTGGATAGCGGTCATGGTATTGAGTGCAGTTGTATCCATTTGTTGTACAGCCATGTGCTTCATAGGTCCTTATTGGTTGTCCTGTCCCGGACGAAAACGTTTTCTCGGTCCAATCCCAGATCCCCAAGAAGTTCCGGACCTCGGAGAAAAGGGAAGGTGAGAGACAACCAAGGCCGCAACGAACAGGCGTGGAGACAAGCATTGTTAAAGTCCTATGTTATAACATTTAGAGTGGAGACAAATGATGTACAAGTTGCAGCAATGATTGTGCTGAAGGTGTTTTTTGAATGATTTTCGCAGGCAATGGCCCTATAAGTTGGTTGCCACTATCGACATGGAATACATAGCGTTGCGCCATTAAGCAGAAACGCTGTATCACTTTACTATGGTGCGAATATGGCGTGGAAAGACAGAAAGCAGAGTTCAGGGACCGGCGGCGTTTAAGTGGTGGATGGACGGCTGGTGGCAAGCCTAAATCGAAAGAGATTCATAGGTCAATTGGTAGTAAGTCAGCGGATAGATAGGACTCAAGCGCTGAGTAAAGATTATCGGGTGATCAAGACAGAAAGACGACACGAGGGTACTAGGCGTATAGTGCTATGGCATATTGAAATAGGAAAAGCCTATGAGAGCTAACCTCCTACAGAGGTAAGTGTTGAAACCTTTGCTGCAAGAACGGACCCAGATTACTAGGTGAGAAAGGATTGCTCGATAGAAGTGGAGTTTTACAGATCAGTTACAGGAAAGTGAACGTGCAGAACAAATGTTTATGTAGCGTCGCGCAGAGAAACAAGTCTTACTATGGTGCTAAGAAAATGATGAAAAATGAACACCTAGAAATGTGAAGCTAACGGGCGTCTGTGTGCTGACGAAGTGAGGGGAGGGAAGAACTAAGAGGCTAAGAAACATTAATTGACGAAAGGGCAGGAATGGTCGAAATGCAAGCGTAGAGTAAGGTTGCTTAGAGTATCAGAGCAGTAAGGCCTAACCGCAGTAGCTAAGGTACTAAGATAATATTACCAAGCTGGATAGTGCCAGAGAATGCTAGCCCGGGAGTTGGATGATTGCAGGTAATAAGGTCTAAGACAATACATCAAGTAAGGTATAAATGGACAGTAAGAAGGGTGAGGCAGAACAGCGGTTTGCGCTGAATACCTGGATATGCATACACGAGAGAAGAGAGCAAAGCAAGGTTTCATGAAAAAAGGACAACGAACGGATGAAGCGCAAGCATACGTTAAGGCTCTTAAATAGTTTAGAGCAAAAACAGGCGAGGACGCGGCGATGCGTATACAATAGGAACATGCTGCGGAGCTCAAGGAATAGAACTAGGAAAGACTAAGCCAGAAGTAGCCAGTGAGAATGCTGAACTACTATTAACCCGTTGTCATAAACGAGTGATAACTGCGCAGTCAGCAAGGTTCAGCTGTACACTGACCGGATGAGGTAAAGAAGGTCGCCAGACAAGAGCTAAGTAGGTCGAATAAAGGAAGGACAACAGACAAGAGGAATGCAAGCATACAGTGAGTCGATTGAGGGAGTCATATCATATAATGCTGAATCACGGCAGGGTATAAGTTCACGATTCATGCTATGGTGCTGAGATACTACTACGTTGTAAAGAGCCTGGGAAAGATATTCCAATAGCTGGTCGCTTACAGGTGAAAAAGTCAAAGACGGTACAACAATTAAGAGATATGAGAACGTCTAGAATAGGCTGAGGAGCGCTGAGCACCGACTTGAAGAGTTGGAAGTAGTACTGGAGAAAGCTGAATAGTTTATATGGAAGGACATTAAGCAGTCGGAGTGCATGCATAAATTAAGTCCGCTGAGGACAACGCAGCGTATGAGTCAGAGGCGCGCAGATACTGAGACCTGTTATGGTGCAAAGATTTTAGTACTAAGGTAGACTGGGCTGGAAAAGTCCAGTGAAAGATCTGGAATCCTACATGAGCAGGCGTCACAGACGTTGCAGCAAGCAGTGGATGAATCGACGTTTGGCAGGGAGAGAAAATGCAGCAACTGTGCGCAGGCAACATGAATTATGTTTGCTCCAGAGAAGAGGGTTAAGAAAGGTTTTATGAAGAGAGGACAGCGAACGGATTAAGCGCAAGCATACGATATGGTTGTTAAGTAGTTCGGAGCATAAAAGGCGAAGACGTGGCGAAGCTCAGAGGATGAAATTATGCCGTGGTGCTAATGTAATAGAGTTAGGGAAGCCAGAGCAGGGAGAAGCCGGTGAGAGGGCTGAACTGCAAGTAATTAGCTGTCACAGACCAGTGACAGCTGTGCAGCTGTCAAGGAGCAGCTGTGCACTGAGCGGATGAGGTAAAGAAGGTCGCCAGACGAGAGCTAAGAAGGTCGAATAAAGGAAGGACAACAGACAAGAGGAATGCAAGCATACAGTAAGTTGATTGAGGGAGTCATATCTTATAATGCTGAACCACGGCAGGGTATAAGTTCACGATTCATGCTATGGTGCTGAGATACTACTACTTTGGAAAGAGCCTGGGAAAGCTAGTCCAATAGCTGGCCGCTTACAGCACCACGTTGAGTTCTACTGATCAGGTGTGCCTATTAAACAATTGCGCCCTACGTCGGGGCCAGTAGGCCAAATATATGGCGCCACGAGTTTCAGGTAAGCAGGGACAAGACCGCAACTCACTGGCATCATTTCAGAGATGATACCGACCAGATCGTTTGGGACCAATACGAATTCTTTCCTTGTAGAAATTCTCACTCCTGTATCCCAGACTTATTGAGGAGAAAAGTAGAGGCGGAACCGAGCTGGTTTCACTCTGAGGCGCGTAGGATGCTTAGTAGGCGGGCCAGATGTTGGAGGACTTACGTAGCAGATTCATCAGCACGTACTTAGCATCCCTCCTGAGGCGTGTGAAATGCATTAAATGGTGTGTAGGTGCCGCAGGTTTAGTTATTAACTGGCTCTGGCCAAAGCCGTATCAAAAAACTTGAAACGGTTTTCGGCTACATCAAACGGTAACGTAATGCAAGTCGCCTACCACCGTGCTGTTCGGACCCGGTGGCACGGAGGAACCAGCCAATGAGACTAGGGCCCGTTTATTTGCAGAACAATATGTAAGGCCGTTGGTTCATGAATCACCGTTGCTAAATATCGACTTACACTTATAGCGCCCAGTTGATTGCTTCCCGTCGGACATTTCCACCTCGAAAGCTCA
>CALYDF020003060.1:0-24092 GCA_944474145.2 Dicrocoelium dendriticum
CTGTCGGATACTCTTTCTTGCTCTTGTCGTTTTCTGCTGTTCCGTGTTGTCGAAGTCCTCCGCGCATCTACAATAGCTGTGGTTCACTGTGTGCTTCTCATGAAGTCGTGTGTGTCAACCCTCCATTGAAAGCTGTGCAAATGTCAGCAGATGTATGGCAACAAGTACGACGAGCAAAAAGGGGTTTGCATGCGTGCGGTATAGTCATTTCAAAAATTGTTAGGCAGAAGTTTAAAGCAAGCGGGGAAAGAAGCAGAGACATGGTTAACCAGCCAAAACTTTAATAACACGGTGTTTCTTTTGATTTCACCGGATAGGATAATATTACAGCTACAAGTTTGACCTTGTCGAACGAGTAGATCTAGTGAGGTGACGCCGAAAGCAAGTATCACAGGCAAGACGAAAAATGTCGTTCCAAAAACAAAAGAAGTATCTAAACAGGACATCAGGAACGATGCTTGGCTCTGCGGCTCGGGGTCTACCAAACAATCTGGTAATCGGTCACAAGTGAATAATGATGTCGGGCCCAACACCGAGAACAGCGGACGATGTAATGTGTGAAAGCCTGCTTTTCTAAAGAAAGTCGGTTTTACTCGCGTTTCCGGTAATAACGCCATGAAGTGACCCAACCCTGTTTGAGCAACTCAACAGCATTAGAACGAATCCGGTCTACTCACTAAAGGACGGGTAAAAATGGAGATCCGAGGGCAAATCGGTGAGTACGACCTCGCAGATTGAACGTAATCGAGGCATAAAAGTAACGCCGAGCGAAAAGCTAAGTCTTTGTTGTTGTTGTTGTTGTTGTTGTTGTATAGCGATACCTCTTATATGTGCACGCTTGTGTGCTGGTCTGGTAACCCGTTCTTCTTTTGTAATACAGATTGTGCGTTCTGGCCTCTTCGTTTCCATAACAATAGTACTGCCTAAAATTATTGGTAAACGATGAGGTAACTCGATTATTATCCTGGACGAAAAGTTGAAGCATGCATGAAAGTATTTGTTACTGCCAATATTATTGAGCGGTTTTCGTTTTAGTTCAAAGCATCAGGAATGAAATACAAGGGATTTGACAAGAGGAATAAAATTGTTTTTAATATGTCCGCGGAAATTCACAAGGAACTAGTATAGCCAGTGAGAAAGCTAAATGTGCCTACAACCCACAGAATAAAAGCACGAGGAACGGAAAGCATTGTGAGCTTTAGACCATAAAATTGGAGCATTATGGCATCGTAAAGGTTTCAAGAATATGGGTAGTAAAGGATGGGTAGAAGAACAAAATATGCTTTGTCTACCCACAATCACGGAGTAGAGCTGGTAAAAGGGTCCGATGTGTGTAAGGAGGTAAAAGACGGAACTTTGCGTTACAATATTTGGTAAATTTGGGATATAAAGAGAGGGACGTTGACGGATTCACTGGTTCGTCTAACACTCGTTGGAGTTGCAAAGAGTCTTCGATTTCTGGTGTATTGCAACTAAAGACGATGTCATCATCATATGCGCAGCTAAGGAGGTTCCATAGGATAGGAAGGCTTCCGATGTAGCCGCAATTATAACACAGGTGAGCGACTATGCAGCATCTAGTTTACATGCCGTTCCTGGCCGTATGTCCGGTTTAATGATGGTGCATTAGAAATCCGTAGACTATGGGTAGATTGCGTCTCTCCGAAACAATGCATTTACATCTGATGGACTGATGACATTCAACAGCAATGAACAAGTGTAATCTCAAGACCTCCTGTGAAGTCATCTCAAAGTTCAGTCAACCTGTGTTATTCTTCAAGCCTTTGGTAGGTGCCCTACACAAGGTTTAAATTGTATCTATCTGGGAGTTTGCAGACAGTCGGCTTGTTGCATGCTGATTAGCTTCAGCTACCTCTTGCTTGGCTATTCTAATGTGTTACTCGCATGCTATCATATTGTTGTGTCGCTACGCGATTACTGCGTACCGATTCACGTGTAGATCTCATTTACAGCGGCTGAATCTCTCTACATTTCGAAAGCAGCCGGTGAAGTATGTAACACCCTCTGCAATTGCCTTAGGACCATTATGTGCGAACTTTCACAAGTCCCTCAACCGTTTCTTACTTCGTGTCTAGCCGGCCTACATATATACCTGCGGACATCTCTCGGCTCTGTGAATACCCTCTGGGTGTAACGTCCCAGCGGTGTAATCACAATCACAGCAGTGACCAAAGTGCCGTCCGTGTACCAATTTGACTCCCTCTAGTCCCTCACACCTTGCCCATTATGAGTAATTGTACCGATACATCTGCCTCACTTGTTTGAGTAGGCACATAAATCATGCGCCAACCTAATGTGCCATGTCATAACGGTGACCGGATGACGGCATATAGGCTATGCGGAAATAAGTGCAACCGGAATGTAGGAGGTCATCTTTACGAGCCCGACAACGCTAAGGTGTGACAGTTAATGCTCAGGCCGATGTACACACATCTTAATTACAGAATTAACAGATGGAGTGGACGTACTCCTTCCGGGATTCCAGTTGGATTATTCGTTGTGATTTGTTGTCAGTGTATCTATGTAGCCACCGCATTGACTTTCTACACGACCTAAATATGTGACCTCAACTGCTGATTCCACTGGATCACAACCTGTTACTAACACAGCAGGAAACAACTGTCATGGTAACTTACTCGAAGTATCTCCATGTCCGAGTGAACCACGCAGGACTGGAAGCAATAGCAAGTAAATGCCACTATGCATCCCATTTAGGTTGGGCCAACAAATATTTGAAAAATAAAACCAACAGTGACAGTTACCATGCAATTTATCAGTGATGTGGAAGTATTTACAGATCAAGTAGGCGTAAAACAGCAGCATAGTTTTGCTTTACATGATGCACCATTTGTTGACAGTGGCTCATTGTCACGCAAGCGCGTGCTTCCGCCACAACCTGCTCCAAAAGCTTCATCCTCCACTCCTTCTTGCTCAGAACACCAGCTGGATCTCCTTGTAGCATTTCGCTAGATCTCCTCCTCATGTCTTGTTTAACGTAGGCCTTAATGATGCTCCAAATCCCTTCAATGGGGTTCATTTGTGGAGAATACAGGGCGCGTCGTAGCAGTGTTCCCGAGGTGTAAGCTTCCTCTTGAAAAATACGCTCCAGATTAGTGTGATATGGGGCGTTATCACAAACAAGGACACAGCTGTCAGATAAATATCTACCATCTGTATCAAGCATCTGCCGCAATCAGCGCGCACATCTTTCCTTATTGTAACTGCCCCTTAGAACGGAATACCCCCAGCAATACGTCCGTGGTCATTACGCTTATTAGGTGCCAATTTTGTCCCCGACTGTTGGTCACCGTACATTGTGCACAGGTGCCGCGTGCCGATCGACTCACTGTGCGCGCGCAGAACAGATTGAATTTTGTCTCATCCATCCATACTGCTCGCCGTCCTTCAGCTTCCAACCTCATAGGTGTCAGGATGTAAACCTTCCTTAGCATCTTGTTCTGCATGGTATTCATAGATTCCGGTATAGAATGCAACCTCTTCATTGCCATGAGCCGACCGTCTAGGTAGCGAGCAATGGTGCTGACGCTTACCTCCACCTTGAACTCACCCTTCAGTCGTAACCGAAAAGTTTCTAACGTCACTGTTGCTTCCGATTCAACCAATTTAACCAGGTAATCAACCTGACTCTCTGACAGTGACTTTCGACGCGTCACGGTAGCAGTACTTTTCGGCTCGTTCGGTTCCAATTTTCTAATCCAACTGCGACAGGTCTTCACGTTTACCTGGAACACAGATACAACATTCTTCCAGTCGTCGCCTTCCTCATAGGTCTTCAATATATTGACCTTCACCTCAGCCGGAAGATGGATATGCGTTCCTCTTTGTTTTATCGCGATAAACCTAAACTAAAGGTAACAAACCACGAAAAGCTAATGAAAGACACACGTTGCGTCGTTAAACGAATCTTTCGAAAACGCTCGCTAGCGCAACGTAGACCTCTCTACGCAATGCCTGGGAAAACCGGAAGCGACAAGTGGGCTGACCGGATGGCAAATATGATATCATTTGTCATGTCTATGTTTTTGTCTAACATATACCATCGCAAAGGCACTTTGGCTGTAGGCTTCCACTCCCGTACTCGAATTTCCTTTGCTGTCTGCTGATTCCGTGTGCTGGTCGGCACATAACGTTCGCAACGCGTACGAGAACATTTGCAAGATTTGCTGGCCAGACGTGTCCGGCCCCATTTGTAGTTTGACCGTTCTCAGCCCCCATTGAAATGCTTCCATGCTCAAATGCAAGGGCTACTTAGACGAGCGAGCAAGTCACCGCTGACCAGTGTGTATTTCCTCGCCGCTGCCACATCCGTTAGGGGTGGTTTTACATGTGTGAAGCCCCATAGAACATGACTCACCTGCTTTGGAGACACAAAGTTCTGTGCTCCATAGCCGTCCCCAACTGACAACGTTCGCAGGCCGGACATGACGGGCCCCTGTCCGACAAGTCCCGCGACCGTTTAGTACTTCGATGCCCGAAAGATTTTAATATGTTGGTCCACGCAGCACAAACGCATCGGAGGGTGCGCACAGTAAGGCCAATTTCGCCGTCGCAAAATCAGGGACTTAGCCGACTTGCTAACTCGTCGCATTTTGAACGGCTGCATGTACCTAACCCGACGCACAGATGGGAGTTGGGCGACTGTCTAAAGTGTACGGTTTGCCAGACGTTAAAAAACGGTTTTATGTTCCAATGAATTACTGGGTATGCTTAGCTTCGGTAGGCCAAATATTTCCATGTCATTGTTTAGAATGAAAACCAGAAATCGAATTCTTCCATGTTGCAGAGCTGGGTGACAGGTGTGCTGCAAAAAGTGAGCGGTCTGGTCGGTTGAGCTGCACTTAAAAGTACGAGTCCCATGCGCTTGTAGAACAATAGAATAAACACGCAAGATGTACCTGCAGCTCATCAGCTAACAGGCAGATACATTTTAAACCCTGTGTAGGGCAAATACCAAAGGCTTGAACAATAACACAGGTTAACTGAACTTTGGGAGGACTTCACAGGAGGTCTTGGGAGTATACTTGTCCATTGTTATTGAATACCATCAGTCAATCAGATGCAAATGCATTGTTTCGGAGCGACGCAATCTACCCATAGTTCACGGATTTTTAATGCACCATTATTAAACCGGACATACGGCCAGGAACGGCACGCAAACTCGATGCTGCATAGTCGCTCACCTAAGTGTTATACTTACGGTGAATGGGGCTTAGGGCTGTCAGAACAAAGACCTTCACCGCACCGGACAGTGTATGGACCAGATCTCAAGTCACATGGAACGGACAAGACAGCCGACTACAAAGGTTACGGTGTGAGTGTTTTGGACTGGAGGCGGCCTGATGAATATGAAGCACAGTGGACATTGGGTGAGAGTGAAGTTCGCGGTCAGGTGTGTGGGATGACATTGTACTTTTAAAGCACCCAATCGCCTCAATCCTTCTTTAAAAACACGTTCTCCTGACTCATACGAATGAAGTGCTGGGTTCACTTGTAAACGTTGCATAGGTTTAGTAGGCCGCATAGTTCTCCCACTGACTCCGTCGCATGGCTCTGTGAACGCCTCTGTCGGTTCAATACGCCCCACAAATTTTGGTAGTTCAAATGTGTCCAGCAATATATCAAACGGCAACTCGAAGTAGAAATGATTGTTTGTTCGATCTGTCGTTTGCGTCACTGATAAACGTGCCGTATGACAGACAACGTTCCGACAGACACCACGTGCAGCACAGAGCATTTTCTTTATCGTGCGACTGCAGGTTGCCAGGTTTGGTGGTTTGACCATGCATCCAAAGCATATACCGGCTCGCATTGTAGAAAACGTCTGTTCACGCCTGACGCCAGTAGCCGTTGCGTAACCTTAGGGAATACTGCATCAATCGGAGGACGTGTCCCACGCCCGAACATCGCTTCCGCTGGGGACCTGCCGCCCGATATATCGGGGTTTTGCGTAGCCCAGATTACTTAACAGGAACAACTGTATGATCTCCTCCGTGGGTCCTTCCCCCCGCAGCTTTAGAAGTAAACATTTGATGGTATCCACGAATCTTACTGCTTACCCGTTGGACTGGGGATTCCCGGAGGCGAATGGCAGTGTATGATACAATTACACTGTAGAAAAACACCAACATCGTGGGGGATAAATTGCGAACCGTTATCGGAAACCAAGGTGTTTGGTGAACCGAACTGTGCAAATAACTGTTGTAATTTTCGTACCATGGCCGCTGTCGTAGTTGTGTTCATCAGGTATACGTCCCGTCACTTGGTATACGCATCAATCACAATTCAAAAATACTGGCCTTAAACGGGACCAGGGAAATCTAGGTGAATTCTCTCCCATGGCATAGAGGCTGGCATCCAGGGTTGGATGAATTTGCTTGGAACTTTGCTGCTGATGCACATTTGCTACATGTGGCGACACAATCATGGATAGCGTTGTCAATAAATGGCCAATGTACGTAACTTCTGGCTAAAGCTTTCATCCGGGATATTCCGGGACAATGTAGGTGCAAGTATCTTAACAACCTTGCCATTGAGGAAGTCCTAAAGAATGCTCTGCATAATTCATTAAACGCGCTGGCGTTGAGCTCCTCCCAGGTAGTCGACCCGTTGACTTGGACTACGCTGATGATCTCGTCTTGCTGGGTGACGGTCCACGGGCCGTCCAACTTGCACTCAACCACTTGGCGATTGCAGCGTTAAAATATGGGATGACTATTCCCATCCAAGTGCAAGGCTCTTTTCCAAGACTTTCAGATGCCTGTACCTGCACACACTCTTGGTGGTCAGACACTGGAGGTTACGGAGAGTTTTCCTACCTGGGTAATTGCATCACAGCCAATGGAGCCATTGGAGACCAGATTTCGTTGCGTATCTCAAGAGGCCGCCTCGCTTTCTCTAAGCTGAAGCAGTTGTGGCGCCGCCATGACATCGGTATATCCATCAAAGGACGGGTTTACTGTGCGACTGCCCGCGCTCTACTGTTGTACGGTTGCGAGACTTGGCTTGTTTGTATCGCCGACCTGCGCCATCTCACTGTCTTTGAACACCGTTGCTTGCGGTCGATTGCCCGTGTGTGGCCGCTGCACCACGTAACCAATGTGGAAGTTAGGCAGCGTGGCTTGGGTGGAGGCAGCCATTCGCTGGAAGAGCTCGTCCCGCTGCGTCAGCTGCGGTGTCTTGGATACGTACTGCGTTTGCCCGGTCATCGTTTTCTGTGTCACGCGTTCTTCGCGGTTGCTGGACAGACGCGGTGGACAACCTACGATATGGAGAAGCCACATCAGAATTGTCGAGTGACGCATCATTCCCCCCGGGTTTCCACCCAATGTAACTAATGCATGTATGCTGCTGTGCAATGAACAAATCTGATAGAGCCATGTTACAAAATAAAAGAGCAGTGGTACTCCCCGCAGGTACTCCGGGATTTGTGATACCGTTATACAGTCGCAAATACTGTAACTATCACTTTCTGGGTGTATTTTATTACTGTGTAACGAGTTTATTGTCAGAACTGAGCGCGTACTGCTGACGTACCTCCTTACTTAATATTCATGTTCGTTTTTATAACTCTTTTTGGGCGTGCTTACGAAGGACAAAATGGCTAGTTCGATTTCCGCAAAAGCCAAAGGCATTCACACTTAAAGAAATGGTATCAGTGATTTGACGATATTAAGAAGAAACAGTTCGTTAACATTGGCGCAAAATTTCAGAGTTGGCAGAACACAAATCCATGTAACATAAAAGAGGAAAGCCGTTGTTGAGTGACTTTGTGAACCACACACCAAGACTGAAAAGAAAGAATGATAGAAAAATGGGTAACGAAGACATGAACGCACCTTGCTAGAAATAGTGCCAGTCAGCACTGACGGGAAAATCCCATTATCTGAACAAGTGATTCAAGAACGAGCATTACGCTTCGCAAAAGAATTACAAAACACAGACTTTACATCGTCAAGCAGTTGGCTACTGGCTTTCATCAGTGGACGGTCTTGTGTCTGGTAAGAAATCGGGCGAAAGCGGTGACTCAGATATGTGTGCTGCATCCGACTAGGCAGAAAAATTGCCCGAAATATGTTCCGGCTACACAGCTCAGGACAATTTTTAATTCACATGAAAGTGCTTTGCTGTTCAAAACGACGTCGGATAAAGGCTTTGTGTAAAAGGATAGAAATGCGCAGGTGGGAAAAGGAGCAAGGAGCGTATTACAGTTATGCTGTGCACTAACACATTGGGGGAGCGAGAACCGGCTGTGGTGATTTGGAAATCAGCCAAAGCTTGAATTTTAGAGGTATCAACATGAAAACTGCCAGCAGTTTAGAAGGATAACCAAAAGCATGGATGACTGCAGCTATTTCCGAAGATTTAACAGCACAATACATAAAAACGCAACATCATACCTTCTCTCGACAAGCCGTTGCCCTCACCAATTCCACCTACTTAATACCAAATTACACTTCCTGTCATCCAACACTACTGTGTTGCTTCAACCCTACGACCAGGGTGTCATTCAGGCGCTTAAATCGAAGTTTAGGAAAAAACAGCTTCATCTTATAACGATCATGGAATCCCACGAAGATACGTCCGGAACTGATTTCATGAGACGAGTAAATTTATTAGACGTCGTGTTCTACATAACTTCTACGTGGAAGTAAGTGCATAACGCAACCATCTCTGTTTTTTAAAGCGGGCTTTCCTTGTAATGCAGAAATAGGTTCTGAGAGAACAATACAAAATTGATCTGAGATAGATGAGCAAATTGTGCCTCCTACAAACGCAATTGCTATGGATACCCTCTCAGAGGAATTATTTGGATGCAAACTGGCTGACAGCCATCTGGTTGCTTCTTATTTCCAAACTTGTCACACAACAAAAATAAAATGGGACCTGCCAACCCCATCAATTTTAGCAGCTGAGAATGTGAATAATCAATCTGACTACCAGCAGGAACAGGAGTCTACAAACGTTCTGAAAACGTATACATTCACATACGCACAGGGTGAAGTTGATATTTCGCGCTCCTACGCAATACATAGCGGACACACTGGCATGCTTGCACTTCTTCTGGACGTGAGGGAAAACTAAATTCCTTTCATTTCAATTGTCAAGCAACAGAACACTATATTTTATATTTTTTGATCTGGTGGATAATGATTATGACAGTAGAAAGGTGTGAATGATTTTTTAAGGGTTGTGGATTCCGACGATTTGCAGGTCAGTTTCCAAACTGCTGAGTCACAATCTGTGAGATTATTGCATTATTATTACTCATTTAGCCAACATTATATACCACTGCTGAGTTTGCAAATGATGACGGCCTTGATAGTACGTTCGCGGTAGACAACTTCGCCGTTGTTCTGCAATTAAAGTCATAGTGAATTACGCGCAGATTGCCATTGCTGTTAACCTAACTGTGTGAAGCGGGGTTTTCTGCAGTGTCAGCAGCCGAAACAAAGCAACCAAATTAACTGGACCTAGGCAACACAGATCAGGCGTCATTGGCTCCTGTTTCGCCCAGATGGAGCAGTCTTGTTGCAGAGACACGCTCATGGTGGTCCGTAATTTAACGTTCCAGTGAGTTAACGTATTATATCACTTTAAATCTCAATTTTCTGCAGCACTACGACTTGCTTGTAGATACAAAGCAGTACCGTCTCGTCGACCGTTTAACATGTCTCTCTGTCATTCGGTCTTTGATCGATACCGAGTCAATCAATCCTTCGTACGCGACTCAGATGAGCCTACTCATCGGGCAAATGCTCTTTGACCATTTTCCAAATGTCTTTCGTGCTGTCACACCAATGCCCGCCGCAACCGATGCCGTGAAACATCATATCCTTATGAAAGGACCGTCTGTTCTCGCTAAGGCCAGACGACTTACACCGGATAAACTTCATATCGCTAAAGCCGCATTCGAGCACATATTCGAACTAGGTACAGTTAGACCATCGAAGAGCCTGTGGGTGTCGCCGCTTCACATGGTGCCTAAAAAGTCAGGAGGCTGGCGTCCATGTGGCGACTACTGCGCCTTGAACAGCGTCATAGTTTCCGACCGGTACTCCATACTGCACATTCAGGACATAACGGTGAATCTACGAGGTGCCCGTGTGTTCTCGAAAATTAATCTGGTACGTGCTTACCACCACATCACGGTCGCCGACGAAGACCTAGCTAAAACCGCTGTCATTACAGCTTTTGGTTTGTTCGAATTTCCTCGCATGCCAGTTGGTTTGCGTAAAGCAGCGCAAACAGTTAAGCGCTTTAGAGATTCCATCACCCGTTGAGTAGACTTCGTCTGTCCCTATATCGACGATATATTAGTAGTTAGTTCCCTTTAGCAATTTGAAAAGCACCGCGCTTTTCAGATATATTAGTAGCCAGCGCATCCGAGAAAGCTCATCGTGAGCGCTTCAAAATCCACATTGAAAGACTCGCTGCCAATAGTGTCATTGTCAATCCAGACAAGTGTAACTTTCAGCAGCCCTCTATAGGGTTCCTTGGTCATCATATTGGTCAAAATGGCATGTGGTCTTTAGACGACAAGATCCAAGCTATCCGTGATTTTCCGCTTCCGAACACGGTAGCTGACACTCACCGTTTTAACGGTATGATTAATTACTATCGACGATTTCTTCCGCATTGCGCTGGTTTACTCAGCCAGCTGACCTACCTACTTCGTGGTCGCAAGAACGAAGATGTAGAACTTACCACCGCCGCTATCGAAGCATTAAATACCAGTAAAGATGCTTGAACCGCCTCAGTTTTGCTTTCTCATTTTGACGACGAAGCGCCGCTTAGCATTTCCGTCGATGCATCGAGCACCGCTATAGGCGCGGTCTTATAGCGGATGATTAACGCACGTCGGAAGCCACTTGCTTTCTATTCAAAAAACCTGCAACCAGCAGAACTTCAATACAGCACAAGCAGCCGAGAACTGACGGCTATTTCCTCGACGATCTGGCACTTCCGACATGTCCTCGAAGGTAATCACTTTGTCATCTTCACCGATCATAAGCCATTAAATTTCGCCTTTCGAAATCAATCAGCTCGACACATACCGCGTGAAGTTCGTCAGCTGAATTTCATCGCCCAAGTTTCGAACGATATTCGACACATTTATGGTCAACAGAATGTTGTCGCTGATGCTCTGTCAAAAGTGTCTGCAATTAGTTCCGCATAGCACGTACTTGATCTATCTGACATGGCGGCTGCGCAATCAACCCATCAGAGTTCTACAGAGCTTTCCGAGTCTTCCTTAAAGATATCCCTAACCCCCCTGCCAACATGCGTTGGCACAATCCAAAGGTGACACTTTTACAGGACGACCTCGACCTGTCGTTCCTGAAACCTTTCCCAGTCTTATTTTCGTTACGCTCCACAACATTGCCAATCCAGGCATTAAAGCCACGGTCAAACTCATTTCCAATCGATAGGTTTGGCCTGCGTTGCAAAGTGATCTTACGCATTGGGCACGTAGGTGTCTCACTTGCCAGCAAGCCAAGATCCAGCGGCACGTAACCGCCCCACTTGATCGTTTCCCACCTGTTTCAATGCGATTCGCCTATGTCCATCTCTACATAGTTGGACGACTGGCTCAGTCCAAAGTAATCGTCTACATTTTGACCATGTTCGATCGTTGCAACCGTTAGCCCGAAGCCGTCCTCACTTATGAAGTAGCTGCAGAAGCGCTTTTGTCTAGGGCTGAGTTGCTTCGCATGGCTGTCCAATCACAGTGACTACCGACCGCAGTCCGCAATTAGAATCTTCAACTTTCAACGATCTCCTTTAAGTCATAGAATGCTGACGCATTCATACTATGGTCTATTATCCACAGGCGAACGGCATGATGGAACGTTCCACCGACTGCTGAAAGGTTCACTCAGCTCCGCCAACGCACTGTTGGACTAAAGCTCTGCCTATGATACTTTTGACATCCGATCATCCCTCAAGACCGATCTGCGTACGTCCAGCGCCGAACTGTTATGACAAGTACTACTCTCGGCAGCTAGCAACGAGCATGCATCAAGCAAGTTTACTGACATCAGAGAACAACAGCATAAGTCATTCGTACCTCAAGATTTCAGCATTGCCCGTCTGTTTTTCTCCATCTTGACGGTCTCCGTAGACCACTTGAGCAGACGTATGAAGGTCCTTTCAATGTTCTACAACATAAAGAACGTGTAGTTATAATCGACCGATACGGCAAGCATGAAGCCGTTACCATTGACCGCCTCAAGGTTGCCCACGTGTAACCTGAGCACGATGACGATGTCTGCTCATCTTCAGACGAATCAACGCAGCCTATGACGGAAGATATATCTTGCCCTATCTTCTCTAACTGAGTTTTCTCTCTCGGCTCCATCGATTTCTATTTATCATGGCGGCAAATCATCATCCACTCTCCCAACTACGCGAACCGACACACCTCCTAAGTCGACAACATAGTCACCCGAAACGTAGAAGTTGACCAGGTCAGGTACGCGAGTTCACTGACCAGCGCGTTTGAAATATTGGTTTTTCTGCGGCGTCTCTTTTCACGCTTTCCTTATCTTTCTGGCCAACAGCACAGGAAAACCAAAAAAAGTTAGAAATGTTTTGAAAACCCACCAAGGATATATTTTTGGCGGTGCTCCGCCATTCGGTACGTGCCATTTTCTAATTTGCTCGCCACCAAGATCACGGTACACATTTCCGTTTTCGTTACATGTTCGAACCTGGCAGGATAAGTTAAAAGTCAACATTTGACTTTCACAAGCAAACATTTGATGCTCACGAGGTTGCGAAACTTTGACTCTCACGAACTTCCCCCATGTTGTGCTTTGGCACCTTTAGGGAGGACACGGTTGGGAGCCCGCTAGGGTCCGATCGCACTAGTGCTCCCCAGCAGCTGCATCAAGTCTCATTACTTGGTCTGCAAAAACCTGGCTAGCGACGCACGGATCACCCACGGTTGCCCTTCTAGGACGGGTGCTGTGTAGTGACCTAGAGATTCCTCCGCTTGATGGGTACATCAACCATAAATACTATGAAACCATAGTTCTCTCATGTATTAGGGAAGTAAGTGTTTAGCATGTTTGTATGGTGCACGTGTTTGTATGTGACAGACAACATCCGGACTTTGTACGCGGGCACCGAAAAGAACGTCGGTTTCCCGATCACACTAACCACCCTACCACATACTCCATAGCTAGTCATCTTCTGGCGCTCTATTTTTAGTCGTAAGACATAGTAACCTTCAATAAACCTTATTCTAGCTTATTTTCTTGTCTTCTGCAGCAAGAATTAGTTGCCCATTTAAATCTGTGTTCCGGATAGATACAGTTAAACTAACGCGTTATGATGTATACGAATGGAAATACTAGGGGTTGCTACTCCCGAAGCCGGCGCAACCGACCGCCGTTTCGGCCTAGTTTGGATACATCAGGTGCGAATAGCCTGAGTTAGGTTGGACCTCAGATCTTAATAGTTCAGGTCTAAAACCCGAAAAAACTATCCTAATGAGATCCGCGAGTAAATCTTGGCCCAGCGGAAAGAAATTCAAAGTTTAAGTTAGGGAACAAGTTGTGGGGTTGAGTTCCAACTCGTAACCTCTATTGGAACCTCAGTTCACGCTACGGGAAAACTCAGTCATTACAAACGCCAGTGCCGTATCCGAATGGAAATATTTGCATATTGCTCTCCCAAAATGGGCGCACCACAAAAACGCTTCGTTGTTATATTGGAGACTTCAGTGGTAGATAGTCATAGCTGGGTTGCACCTCAGAGTCGAGTAGTTCGGCTAACGCCCTGAACACTAAATTACTGAGATCTGGAGCAAAGGTTGGTATCGCGGAAAGCAAATCAACCTTCAATTTAGCGAACACGCTCTGAGGTTTGGTTGCGACTCGCAGGCTCTTTTGAGACCTCGGTTAACCTTGAGGTAAACCTCGGTCATCCCGATTGCGAGTACCTTATCCGAATGCGAATGTTTGTGTGTATTGCCTCCTAACGCTGACGCACCAAGACCGCCATTTTCTCCGGGTTTATACAAATCAGGTGCAGATAGCCCGTCTTTGTTTGAAACTCAGAGCTTAGTAGTTCACAGTAGACGCCCTGAACCAGATGTTCTGAGATCCGCGAGCAAAGCTAGACACAGTAGAAAACACTTCAGAGTAAAATTTAGGGAAAACGCTGTTTAGTTTGTTTCTGAATCGTGACCTCCACTAAGTCCTCGGTTCAGGTTGAGGTAAACTTCGGTCATTCCGGTCGCGAATACTATATCCAAATACAAATATTTGTGTGCTGCTCATTCTAACACTGCCGCACGGCAAACGCGGTTTGGTCTTAGATTGGACTCATCTGTTGCTGTTTAAGTCTCCCAACCCTGGCGCACTACGACCGCGGTTTCGTCCTGGGTTAGACTCATCAGTTAGAAGTAACCAGAGCTGGTTTGGACATCAGTGCCTAGTAGTTCACGGCTTACGCTTTGAATATTGTGCTACTAGGATACGCAAGCATAGCTTGGCATAACGGAAAACAATTCAAAGTTGTATTAAGGGAACAAGCTGTGTGGTTGGGTTGCGACTCGCAACTTCTATAAGGAACCCGGTTCATGTTGAGGTACAACTCGGTCATTCCGACCGTGGGTACCCTATCCGAATGGAAATATTTGGGTGTTGCTCCTCCCAACACTGATGTAAAACCACCGCGGTTTAGTCCCGGTTTAGACTCATCAGGGGCATAGATTTTGTGCTGGTTTGAAGCTCAAAGACTAGTATTTCACGGCTAACGCCCTGATAACTATGCTACTGATATCCGCGAGCAACGCTTGGTACAGCCAAAAGTAATTCACAATTGCATTTAGGGAACACTCTGTGTGGTTGTGTTGTGACTCGTAACCTCTATTGAGACCCCGGTTAACCTTGATGTAAATCTTGTTCATTCGGATCGCGTGTACCATACCTGGTTGAAAATATTTTGTTATTTATTATCCCAACACTGGCCCACCACGACCGCTTTTTCGTCGTGGTTTGGACTAAGCGGAACACTTTGAAGGGAATGAAAGCAGGATATTCCTTTAGT
This sequence comes from Dicrocoelium dendriticum, assembly GCA_944474145.2. Lineage (NCBI taxonomy): Eukaryota > Metazoa > Platyhelminthes > Trematoda > Plagiorchiida > Dicrocoeliidae > Dicrocoelium > Dicrocoelium dendriticum. Next base: position 15,100 of record CALYDF020003060.1, read on the forward strand.
TCCTGGATTATCTTTCTGACAGAGCTTTAATACACGAGGCGAATATTCGGTGGCCAATAAAGTCAACGGCGCTTCAGCCAAGCTTGCAATTATCGGGGTTGACGGTAACCCCATGTTGCATCCAGCGTTGGATGAGTGCGTTGAGTTGATAAAGATGTTCAGCGTCAGAATACCTGTTGATTGGAAGGTTATCTAGATAAAGATAAACAACTTCGTGTCCTCGCGTTAGCTCACTAATGAAACGCTGAAATTTTTGAGCAGCGTTACTAAGACCGAAGTGCATCCTGAGGTACTCGAATAGGCCGAACGGCATGATGACGGCTGTTTTAGCAATGTCGTCTAGCACCACAGGTATCTGATGGTCGGCGCGAACTAGGTCGAGTTTGCTAAAGATAGACCTACAAGCTAGAGCTGAGGATAAGACGTGCATGTGCGGAATGGGGTATTTATCCGGGAAGGTAACTGTGTTTAGTGGCCTGTAGTCACCACAGAGGCGTCAGTCACCGGATTTCTTCAGCACCATGTGTAATAGTGAAGCCCATGGACTTTTGGACGGGCGGATTATTCCTTGTTCGATCATTTGCTCGAATTCCGCCTTAGCAGCTTTGAACATGTCCGGGGCTAGTCTGCGAAAACGGGGCGAAACAAGTGCACACTAAGTGCAATTGTGATGCATGACGATTGACCTCACCGGAGGCAAGTCATTCCAAACGCGAATGAGTTTAGGATGCTTGTTGAAAAGGTCTATAAAAGACTGCGAAGCTTGAGGTTAAACACGAATGAAAGTGATAGCAGCTACGTTGGCACTAGTCCCAGTAACGCATAGTTGTGTCCTAGAGTCGATACATTCCTTCCTTTTAGCATCGACGATGAGGTCGAAGCGTTGAAGGAAGTCTATGCCTATGATGGCGTAAGGCACGGCTGCTACTATGAAAGCCCAGCGAAAGTTTCACCGGAGGCCTAGGTTAAGCGTTAGCAGCATTTCGCCGAAACTTGTGATTGGTGTGCCATTGGCGGCATGCAGCTTGTTCGGCGAGGGTGAGACCATCTCATCTAAGCCACGGAATATAACGTCAACTTCACTCCAGTATCGACTAGGAACTCGGTGCATGAAGTTAAATCCCTAAAAAAGATGAGACGACTTTGGTGTTAGCCGGTCGTGTCCGCCGATTTTACGGGCCGGCCGAGAATTTTCCCTGCTTCTCGATGAAGTTGCAAGGCTTGATACATTTACGACATGCGGTCCCAAAGCGTTGATGGTACCAACAGCAAGTCTGCCTGTTGTTGAACATGGAATGTTTGAAGGGCGGTTTTGATCGACTATGACGACTACCGTTCATGGTAAGCCGTTAATCGTTAAATTAATCAATCCGCTAAATTTACTAGTTTTGTGAGCGAAACGGAGCTCACGATAGCAAGAACCGCTTGCGTGTTTTCCGGTAGTCGCTGTAGCTATAGTTCGCGAAGTAAAGTCTCGTCTGAGGCTGATGAAGCAAGCAGCTGCTGCATCATTCGTAGCAGGGTTGAGGGCAGTTTGTCACCTAGACGCAGATCCTAGAAAAGCTGCTGCAGACAAACTTTCTCAGAGGGTATGACACGCTTAATCGAGGCTTCCTTGAAAGCCTGTCTGGATATCTCCTTGGGGAGATAAAACATGAGCTTGCTATACTTCGCGTAGTCCGAAGCGATTCAGTGGTTATAAAATTTGGCCTCAAGTTAAACGAAAAACAAAGAGGATATATGTCACAAAAAGGTGGGACAGAGAGAGACAAAGCGCTAATGAGATACTCTAACTTATGGTCTTCAGAAGTAAGGGTAACAAAAATGGACGCCAAAATAGGCTACCATGTACAACAATAAACACGGGACGGAGTAGACATGATTGAGCAAAGGAACTTAAACCGAGAGGATTTGTAAGTGTGGCGTCCGGATCTTCTTCATACGCTCAGCTGGAGACAGCGTAATCTAGACCCTTCGGTTAAATGGAAACGCATGCACGTTCAATACCCGTGGCCAACAACCTGTAATTTGATCGTGCTCGCCAACGTTAGAAAATTCACTACTGTTCGTACCAGTGTAATCGTTATTGAGCCTAATTTTTCCCCGCTATCATTATCATAATATATGGGGATGTAATTAACTGAGTTTGTTTCGTAAGGCTCCGTGATTCATTCCATATAATAATCGCTCGAGTCTTTCTATAAATCATTGATAGTGACTTCGTGCTCGTAATATTCCCACCCCACGTATTCTGTACCTCTTATACAGCACCACTTTCCTAACGGGTTGGTCAGTATGTGTGGAGATTGATGAGACTTCATTTATTGGGATCCATAAAACTGCGCTCACTGTGTTTCATAGAATTAATGCTAAAATCCATACACCCACCCTGATCACGCCACTTTGGTCGCTATCAAGTTTTATCGATTACAGCTCAGCGTGAATTAATATATCCGCCGATCTGTATAGCTGAGAAAGGAACTACGGTTTGGTAGTTTACTTTAAAGTTTATGCATACATTACTCACCATTTAAGTTAAGTGGTTACTTAGCGTGTGTCTAAGTAATCATGCCATCAGTGCCATACTATGTAAATACACCGCTGGCTTTTGCGTGCTTTGTTCTAAAAACATTGAGCATTTCTTAATTTTGCATTCAGTTGTGTGGTACTGCGGCGTGGAATGGGCCTCACAATTAGATTTGTTCCATTTGAGTTATTCATAGTTTTCGCCTAACCAGAGTTGTTTCAGACTGAATTAAATTCATCCCGAACTTCTCTTCCAACCTCCCGCCGGCACTGGTAGTTGGAGGGAAATACTGATTTGTAAGTTAGAAATTGCGTGTGAAAACCGAGAACGAGGTTTATTAAATCGCAAGAGTGAGGGATTAATTTCTAAGCTTCTGCGTGAACAAACCATAAGTTGAGGTTTCTTTTCGTATTGTTTCGGTATAATCTTATCATTAAACCTTATATTCTTCTTGCAATGATAGTATGAAATGACTAGAATTCTTTGAAGAGTTCTTTCTCAGAAACTATATGATCCAAACTTGTATGAGGCTTCAACAGTCAATTGATTTCTCTATTTCAATGAATAGTGGCCAATACGTGGTGCAGCTGAAGACCGGAGTAGGATGACGCAGGACACAGGTACGCACTAAGGGGTACGGGAATCAAGGTATTCCAATTGGATAGCTTGGTGAATAATCGCTGTTAACTAAGGTACTCGAGCAGTTTTACTTGGATAATACCAGCAGTTGATACACGTGGATTTGCAGAAGACAACTGTAAAGAAGCTCACGAGTTAATGCCATTCCTTTGGATTTAACCTATCATCACTTTTGATCAACATATGTTGGTCGTATGGTCGCATTAACCCGACACTTTAGTGTCCACTGTGTAGGCATTCCATACGAATGATGGAAAACTCTCTTCTTGATTACTATTGCAAATGAATCCAAATTAACTTTTTAAACTTGCCGTCTCGACAATTATACTGCATCCACCGTCGTGTAGCTCTTCTCATCCATCAAACGAATCGAACATTACTGAGATGCTTCATTCCTCAATATTCAGCTGACCAGTGTATTCTAACGTACATATTTTTCCATTAGATTGATTGATCAAAACCTTCCCTACAACGAGTCTGGGTTCAGCGGCGACAACACTGGTTGTACTGTGGTGTGACTTCTGCTTCCCTTTTGGTGCCATTAAGCTCAAGTGGGTGGTGTACCCAGGCACCTTGAATGCAACTACCGTAATGTTAGATAGAGGTTCGAAAATCGCGGTCAGTCTCTCTTGCTGGATAGCGACTGGAAGTGGGATGTCATCCGTTTCTCTAAATTAAAACCACTGTCACATCGCAGTTACCGTTTAGACATGCTTGTTACACAAATGCATTGTTTGAGAACCTTAATCTTTGTCCGATCTGGGTTTCGGTGCCGTGGTAGTATTTCAGACTATGTGCATCGTTGACTATTTTCTCCACATTCGATAACATTCTCCATCGGTCACTGCGAGATTTCCGAAGGTATCCTTATTAACAGCACACAACAAGACAGACAAATTACAGTACGCATCCCGTTCTTTCTTTTCACATGTTCCTTTTAAAACATTCCTTCCAAAATTCCCAGCCTTATTGACAGCATTCTAAATGTCAGCGTAATGCTATCATCTGCAGCTATCTTTCCACACCAATAGGCTTATATCTGCAACAACTCCTTATTAGTCCACGCTGTACTTTTTCCCCATATCGATGTTAAACGTTCTCACTCTAAGACATATATATCTCAACTGGCTGAAATCACACGCACATTGGACATCCTAGGTATTGACGCGCGATACGTGATCGAAACTAGCATCAATGATCTTCAGATAGCTGGTGGACTGACTACGCTCGCTTTGTTCTCTTGCTATTGGTTTCAGTCGTCCGGAGGTGCTGGCGCGGCAGTCTAGTTTCAAACGCTATAGACGTTGCGTCTAGTGAGAGGAAGTCATGACCTCGAAGGCTAGCCACAGTCATCTGTAAAGATTGTAAGCTGTGTGGCAGTGGAAGATAGGTTGTGCCATATCCCAGTTAGCTTGCAATTCATGTAACCCAGCCGCCGTCCCTCATGGCGCAGTGGCTTATGTTACTGGCTATCTGGCGTCTGAATATATCGGTCATCGTTTCGATCGGATTCCCTTGAGTAGCCGTTTGTATGCAGCCCCTGTTACGATATCAGCCAATGTTGAGTTCGTTAGCATTACACGATGTTGTTTGTCGTATCTGGTTGTGCCCCCACGGACTGCAGTTCTGATGCTGCTTAGGGGAAGTTTGAGAGCGAGCAGAACACATTGTTTCGCAGTGGGATCAGTTCAGATATCGTGGTTGTTGCAAAGGGTATGAATGTGTATGTATGTCACCTTGACTCTTCAGAATTGTTACTAAATAGGCTTGACGCCAGGCGCTAAGAACAACGCGAAACGCTTTGTCTGCGTCAATAGTAAGAGTGACCGCAGTAGTCTGGTGATTTCTGATAGGAGGATGGGCTTATGATATTTGGAATAAAAAGCCCTGCTGGCTATGAGCTAACTGCTACAAGAGAGGCAATTAAACGCGAATGAACACCGAGCTTGCATGCTGACAAGCGAGCAATATTTATCCATGTTGGTCTTGTCATTTTCAAAGCATCGTAACACCTGCCTGTGTAGATTTGTAGAGAAGAGAAAAGCCCGGGTCACCGAATGGAATCGATCATGGTGACAATAAACGTAACTAAACAACCCTGCTTAAAATTGCTTACTCGATGATTAGACCGACACTCATACACATGATTGCAACGTTCGTGGATAAGGTGGGCATGTTCTAACTGGTTGGCGTGAGGCTTACCCGTGAATAAATGACCTGCACATACACGGTCATACTCAACCAGTGGACGCAGATCCGTTGGGACACACTGCAGGAGAAAATCACACTTGCGCGCAAAAGCTGCGGAGTGGGTAATCCTAAGCACATACCTACACAGGCAGATAACCTGGTGCATTAGCCAACGTCTGAGGAGCCGTTACTTGCAGTGATTGTGGGTCGGGAGAATTTCACGCTTTGAAAAATCCCGCTGTATGCAAATCAAATCAAGTCAGGTCAATAATCGCTAGGTTGACCAGTGCGATCAACATTCTGTTACACTTCGGCGCCAGCTGTAGCGTAATGCTATGTGGACAAGCTGGGATCACTCTTGCGTTTGTGATGGCGGACGCAATGTAGGTCTCTATATTTTTGAATGCCGAAAACTGATGCTCGTAAGAAACAAGAGATGATGAGAACAAAGGTTCATTAGCCTATCACCATTGTCTGATCGACTGCTACCGAGACCAAAACTACTGCATAATGGGGCTCGATTTGTGGCCGGCGGCCCAATCGTGCGTCAAAATCTCCGGCTATGATGCCAATGTCAGACATTTTCTAGGAACGGAAAAGGTTAGGTAGCTACTAATCAAAGCACTCCTGCACCGCTTCCGGGCTGCATTTTGTAGGAGCGTGAGCGGAGATGACAAATAACGCACGCGTAACATTTGGAGGCTTACTTAAACTACATGAACCTCGTAGTCTGACTGCACATACCGGACAGTTGACTGGGTTCCAGTCTAACAAATCGGCCTCAGTCCTGTCACTCAGTACAATCCCAAAATTAGCTTGGCCATAAGCGGCGGACTCCGGGTCTCCGGAAATGGGCAAGGGGTATTTTTCGTCAGGGTTTGTCAGAGAGTTCGTTGTGTTGACGCTACTGGCGTCTTGCAGCCTGGTTTCGGAGAAACAACAGATGCTCAGCAAGATTGTTATAAGGATGCGAGCCAGACATGCTTATTTTTCGATCGGCATCAAAGTGTGCCTATTGAACGCTACAAGGCCGAATGGAGAACCCGGTCTAAGGAAAGCTTGGAGTTTCGTGGAGTGTGAGAATGTCGAACGAACAATAAACTTTGGCTCAGAACTCTGTCAGATGCGACAAGTGAGCTGTTGTTGACGGTGACCGTGGAAGACTTAGATGTAGATAACGTACGGGACGCGAAACGATCGGTGAGCGGATGTTGAGCAGCAGAGCCAATATATCATGAAGGAATAGTAATGTAAGCAGCAATATAACATATGTATGGTTCGTCACTTGGCTTGTTACTACCCGGTTTCCCAGGCCATAGTAGACGGTTGTCTCAGGGGGACTTACACCGAACCTTTGATACAGAATCTAACCTAAAAGTCAGCAAGGCGATATGAGGGTATTGCGAACCGTTGGGAGCCGGTAGTCAAACGAGTTGTTCATACGACTTCGGTCCGCGAAGCACGAGGGGCCCAACATACCCACGAATTACGACGTCATGCAGAGGGAGGCAAGGGGTAGTGACTTTACCTAGTGGTGAGTCAAATCCGCCACGTCACTGTGTTGTTAAAAGGACAATGTGACATTTTATAAGGAGAAGGCTTGCCAGAGGAAAACCCACTAAGTCCTGGAACACAGGCGCTGAACTATTCACTGGAACGGGTATTCCCGACCCACCCATCTGGCACCACGAGGAGGTTGTTCGGCAAGCCATCTTGAGCTGATAGTAGGTCACGACATATTGGATGAGGACTTATTTCTTGGACACTAGGACCTAGCTCCATCGAAGCGCTTAACACAGCGGTTAGAATTTCGGTATTGTATCTTGGTGAAACTGTGGTGCGTTTGGGTTGCATTACCTTTTGAGGCTAGAATTAGCTTTGGAGCAAACCTAGACAAATTCAAGCAATGGGACCCCATCAGAACTGGAGAGAATCGGAGGTGCTTTCTCATAACATTGTACTCCACGAACGACCTGTTTTGTCCTGAAATTGCTGTAGAGGTAACTTGTGCTGAGAGGGCAGCCCAAATATTGGTTGACGACTTACCTCTTGTTCAATAGGCCAGAGAACTACAGCAGTGCTTAAAATAGCGGCTTAAATGTGCTTGTTTTCTTTTGGATACAGGCCGTGTGTCTGGGTTGAGACACTCAACCTACATTGAGGCTACAGTTTGGTCTGAACTAAACGTGTGCTTCACCTTTTATGGGGACCTCATCAAAAATAGAGACATGTAGAGCTGCTTTCTCCCAAACCTGCACTCTAGTACCGAATGGTTTGGTTATTGTACCTGGATTGCAAAAACCTCGACTTTGGCTACAGTTTCTTTTGACTGCAATTTCAGCCGTTTCCACTACCGTGGCGATATCAGAATTGGGAGTATTGGAGCTGCTTTCGACTAACACTGCACTACACAACCGACTGGTTTCCTCCTGATTTGCGCTCGTCAGGTGAAGATAGCCTGTGCGGAGTGGGGATCCCATCACATTGGTTGACGGCATTCATCATGGGCACTATGCTACCAATACAAAGTAGCGATTGACACAGCGGCTAAAATGTGGTTATTGGGTCCATGATAACCAGCCGTGTGTCTGGATTGCGACCCGCAATACAGTTTGAGGAGACAGCTAGATTTGAATCAAACCTATGGCAATTCGATCATAGGGACTGCAAGCGAACTGGAGAGATTCGGAGCTGCTTTCTCTGAAATCTTCTACCTAAGGCCGGCCCATTTCTTACTGCTTTCTGCGCTACAGTTAGAGATAGCTTGATTTGAGAAGGATACTTTGCATACTGGTCTACTGATTTAGTCTTAGTCACCATGCCCGAGCTCCACTGCAGCGCTTAAAACAACGGCTGCGAATCGTTATTTGCTCTTGGTTTACCCTCCTTATGTCTGGATTGCCACACACACTCTAAGACAGAGCTACATTTTGCTTTGATACAAAGCTATACCATTTCTAGCACTGGGACCCCGTCGGATTGGTAGTGTTTGGGATTAGCATTCTCCCAACACTGCACTGTAAGAAGGAAAGTTTTCGTCTTTATTTGGGCTCCTCAGGAGCGAACAGATTAACCTAAGCGGTGAGTCCAACTTAGTGGAAGTCGGCTTTCATCTAGTTCACAAGGCTAAAGCTCCACCGCAGCACATAATACGGTGGTCAAGATTTCGTTTTGGCTCTGGGAGTACCGCCGTGTGTCTGGATTTCGCCCCGCCATCTCGATGGAGGCTACAGTCTGGTTTGAAGCGAACCCATGGCACTTCGATCAATGGGACGGCATCCGAAGTTAATAGTTTCGGAATTGCTTTTTCCCAGCACTGCACACACTGTGCTCCTGAGAGAGGAGCCCAGTGCACTAGTTGACAGCTTTCGTCTTTGTCAGTAGGCCAGAGCTACACTACAGCTCTTGGTATAGCGATTAGATATTCGCTTTTAGCTATTGGTTTACCAGCTGTGTGGCTGGATTGCAACACACAATATCGATGGAGGCTACATTTGCTTTGAGACGAACCTACGCCATTTCTCTCACTGGACCGCATCGAAGTGGGGAGTTTCGGAGCTGCTTTCTCCCAAATCTGTGCTCCAAGACCGACAGGTTTTATCTTGAGTTGTACTCGTCAGATAGATATAAAGGAGCT
>CALYDF020003061.1:0-13407 GCA_944474145.2 Dicrocoelium dendriticum
ATTTTCGTATTTAAAGCATTAGCTATTTCACTATCCTTATCATCATTGTTGTTATGTTGATGTCCCCACCAACTATCCAACGGGACTTGTAAAGCAACGCTCCTTAACCCGCATAAATTCATTATTCATTGTGGCTGGCCACAGTGACAGACAAGTCCGAAACCGGATGCTGCCATCCATATGTATAACACGAAATGTCCCCTTTCAAATGTGACCACGTCATGAAGGTCATCGAGAAAGTGATAAGAGCATTGTGTTGGTGGGTTAAACATAGACGAGGGCAGTCGCCTGCCGCAGTTTGTTTGATCAGCCGATCGATCGGGTGGGCAGGTGAGTTTTTAAACACCCAGTTACTTGCAGTTTGCTCCAGATTTCTGAATACAGCGCTTGTGTGCATAGCTGGTGTATTTACTTTCTATAGACGCGGCTGGCAGAACCAGGCGTGCAACATGGCGACAGAGGTGATTCCACTGCCGACGGCTCTGGAGATGATGGAAAGCAAGCTACCGGACAACTGGAAAGCGATTTGGAGGTAATTCGTAGCTTTCATCCAATTCGAAGAATATCCGAAGTCATATATATATATATATTATATTTATATATATATATATATATATATATATTTGCAAAAGTCTACTAACAGACATAATGCCATCAGAAACCATGGGATTCAAACGAAGGTACAGAAACAGTAAAATAAAACACAACACAACAATGTCCATGGTTTCCTCAGAGGGCGAGATACTACCCGGTTGCCCAAGCCGAAGTAGGGTGTTGACTTAGGGGACACCACCCCGAGCCTTTGGCTGAATAGCCTGCCCGCAAGGCAGCGGAGCGAATTCAGGGAATCGCGCCCATTGGGAGCCGGTGACTGATTGCTCAGTTCATACGCCTTTCGTTTGTTCCTTTGTCAAACAGGGGCCCAATGCTCCCCAGAAATATAGCATAAATGTGCTGGAATACAATGCTTCGCCAGGAAGAAGCAAGGGGCAGTGACTTTATTTAGTGGCGAGTCACGTCCGCCACGTCACAGTGTTGTTAAACGGACATATGTGGCTTTTTATAGGGAGAACGCTTGCCAGGCGAAAACCCACCACGTCCTGGAACACTGCCGCCGAACCATTTGCTGGAACGGGAAATCCCGAACCACCCAGCTGGCACCACGAGGAGGTTGTTCGGCAAGCCAGCCTAAATAATGTGTCTGCTGTACGCCGTAACTGCGCTTCGCTGCCGCGCGACCACCACCAGTCGCGCGCGGGCTGAGTATACCGCGTGGACGCCCACCCCCACGCGGATTCGAACCGGTGACCTTATGGTTGCAAAGCAAACGTGCAGACCACGCGGCCACCGGCCGACATCCGAAGTCATACCAGATGGCCATGTTCCGATACGCTGTCGGCCACGAAGCGTGCCGTATAATGGAGGCGTGGAATTTCTGTGACCATGATGGAGTGATGGATCTTTCCCAAATAATCGAGAGATTTGAGAACTATTGTGATGGTCGATTAACCCTTCTCGCTAGTTGCGGTTGGTCAATGCCTGTTCAGTGGGCTGTGAATGTCAGCAAGCGACGAAGGATTCAACAATAAAGTACTCAGACGGCCTTAGCGAACAAGAGTGCGTCTCTCCAACGCCGTTGACAAACAACGATCAGCATCATCACAGCCTGATCTAAGAACCACTGACAGCATGCCATTCTTGGAAAGATGCATCGGAATAGAGTGCAGTACAACACCGTCGCTTCAAAGGGTCGAACGTACCGAGGCTACAGACGAAAAGAAACAGTCATAAAAACTGAAAATAAATAAACGATTTATCAGTGTCAAAGAGACGAATGGGGATCCTCTCATGATGATACTGGAAGGAAGAAAGCCGCTATCAACCGAGATCGGCTAAAATTCCATTCAGTGTTTCTTCAGTCGGAGGCGAAGGAAGTTGATGACAGCGGCTAACGATTTAGTGCATCCTAACCGTACTACGACTGTTTTTCCTTTAGACCGGAAGCTCACCCGCAACGGACGAGGATATGGGAAATGCAAAACAAAAACTGCAAAAACAAAAGAAAAAGGAACGGATGTGATGGTGGCTTAAACATGGACGAGGGCAATCGCCTGCCGCAGTGTGGTCGATCAGGCGATCGATCGAGTGGGGTAGGTGAGTTTTTAAACACCCAGTTAGTTGTAGTTTGCTTCCGGCTAGCAATGAACACAATGTGAACATTCCTGGGTTCAACTGTTCGCCGAGCTTCGCAATTGGTATGCAAACGTTTCATCACCACGCGAGGTGACTTCCTCAGTGCGCTGCAGGGTCAAACGTAATCCGCTGACTTGGTCGTCGATTTGTGATTGATTAGCAAGTGACTTTTGAATTGACCTTCTCAATCTGTGCCCCGTGACCATCCGTCTACCCAGCTTCTCTGGTAGATATGGGCGTTCCGTAGGATGGTTTTGTCCCGGTTGTTGCGGCTGTATTATTAACGGCTCGGTTAGCTGCTCTCGACGGTTTTTAAGTTGTTTTAATTCTCTCCGTCTTAGCGTTTCGTAAACCGGGTCAATCTCGACGTGCATGTTTATCGAGTGCTTCGTCGAGTACCATGCCTCGAGGAACTCTCTTCCTTTTCGTCTCTCCTTGTGCTAGGATCTCTGCGTTGTTCCAATCGAAGTGATGTCCTTCTTCATCTGTATGTATTGAAACCAGTGAGAGAGCGTGGTGCTTCTTATAAGCTGTCTTATGCTCTTGTATTCTTGTAGACAGTAGCCTTCCTCTCTGAACCATATAGTTGTTAACACAATCTTGACAACATTTCGCCTTTCGTGTGCTTTAGGTCTAGCTTTGGGTTTCGACAGGGCTCTCAATTTGGCGGTTGGATTGTGAGCCACTGTAAGACCGTGCTGTTTGAATAATCTTGCTGTCATCTCGGAGATGTTCTTTACATAAGATAGAATGATTCGCTTTGTTGTTGTTTTGAGCAGGCTAAGAGGTCGTAGCTTTGTTGTTTAGACATCGCCGGACAAAGCTGTGTGGATATCCATTTAGGTGAAATGAACAGAACAGGTATAGCAGCAGCAACAACAGGTATAGCTTTTCCCTCTTCGCCTCAAGAGTGCTGCAATATGTTTCAATTCTACGAAAGAGTTCACACGCAGCTTATTTGTGACATTTCGGGTGATTACTGGATTAGTCTAGGATCTGGTCGATGTGTGTTCCTTTCTTGTAAACCGACGTTTGCAACTCTCCGTCAATCGTCTTGGTGACTAACACATCCAAAAATGGGAGTTGGTCTTCTATCTCCGATTCCATCGTAAAATGTATGTCTTCGATGATGTTACTGAGCAACTCATTGCAGCCGCTACTTCACTACCTTTCAGTATCACGAATGTATCATCGACGTATCGGATCCACAACTTTGGGTTGATTGTGGGCAGTACATCTTCTTCAAGTTTCTGCGTTACTATTTCTGCAACGAGTCTTGACACAGGGGGATCCCATTGGGGCTCCTTTCACCTGCTCATAGATCTGTCCATCAAAAGCGAAGTAGGGCGCGAGGCATAGGTCAATTAGCTTGCACATATTTTCAGTCGTCAGCTTTCAAATTGTTTTCTCACTTTGCTTCAGCCGTTCGATGATTGCTTGCATTGCGGTCTGTAAGTTGACAGACGTAAAGAGTGCGATCACGCCGAACGACACCATTATCTTGTCAGGATCTACTCTTATACCTTCGATTCTCTCCAGACATTGCTGAGCACTATGTATAGAGTGCTGTGATCCAATTATTAGGTGCTTGAGACGTCTCCACAACTCTTGCTATGTTGTAGATAGGTGTTTGGGAGCGATACGATAGGTCTTAGTGGTGCACCGTCTTTATGTATTTTTGGAAGCCAGTAGAATTGCGCTATGTTCGGATCGCGGGCCATCATTCGGACACGACCTTCCATTGTGATTTGGTTCAGTTACTGGAGTAATTTCAATGTTCTGTTTACTCTGTTTGTCATTTGGGTTGTTGGATTGTTTTCGATGTGGTGGTAGGTTGTTGTGTCGCTCAGAATCTGTTTTGCTTTTCCGACATAATCTGTTTATTCAATATAACCCTCAAGTGCCCCTTGTCCACAGGTAAAACAACAATGGATTCATCAACTTTCAAGGCTTTTATTGCATCTATTTCCTGCTGAGATAGAGAAGTATGTTGCTTGGTACTCGCTACAACTGGAATAATTGTAGCTTCCAGCTGTTTCTGCGATTAATCGTCAAACCCGCTGGACTGGATTGCACATTCGAATCCGGACAGGAAATCTGTAGTCGTAGCATTCATGGAATTGTAGTTGAGCCCTTTAGTGAGGACTTGTTTTTCTGCTACGGATAATGGCCTATTGGCTAGACTTCGGATCCAGTCATTGTGATTAGTTTCGCTATTGGCGTGAGTCAACTTAAAAACTTATTCTTTAATGTCTTTTGTTTTCTAGTATTCTCCCACTGCGTTCTATTGCCAAGCTGAGCTGCTCTGTTAACTGTTGTCCAATAACTCCCAGACGACTAGTCCCATGCTCGTTGCTACATCACTCACTCATATTTTCGGATGCGGTTGTGGGCGTCCTTGATCATGATCCGCACCATGTGTATCCCAAATTGTCGTGCAACTGTCCATGCCTGTGGATGGTTAATCGGAGGTCTGTAGCTGACCGCTGCGGTGGAAAGCATCATTTCGTAAGCAATCGCACATATCTGCCAGAGAAGCTGGGTAGACGGATGGTTACGGGGCACAGACTGAGGAGGTCAATTCAAAGTCACCTGCTAATCAAGCACAAATCGACGACCAAGTCAGCGGATTCTGTTTGACCCTGCAGCGAACTGAGGAAGTCACCTCGCATAATGATGAAACGTTTGCATACCAATTGCGACGCTCGGCGTACAGCTGAACCCAGGAAAGATCGACCCGGGCTACAATATGATTATACGTGCTATTAGGCGTGAACTAAAGCGGAGCCTACGTGCTGACAAGGAAGCCTGGTGGACCAGTCGTGCTCAAGAATTGGCGGAGGCAGGAGCAGTAGGCAATTACCGCAAGCTCTTCCAGCTAATCCGCACCACTGATCCCAGAAATCCAGGCGTTAGTGAGACAATCAGAGACAGTGCAGGTACACTGATACACGATAAGGAACACCGTATGGCTCGTTGGGCGGAACACGTTCAAGATCAGTTCGGCTGGCCCCCTACTTCTGGACCTGTTCCTACTTGTCCTGCGACCGCAACCGCCTATCACTCCACCGAAGCTCCAGCTCTTCTTCGACCTGGTTCTCCATTCATCTTCGCAGCGTGTAGTCCTCGAAGCATGTCTGGACCATACTCTTGAAACGCTTTCGGTAGACATCTGTTGTCTTTCAGAGACCAGATTAGAAGACTCTAGCGCCGTCATCAGAATGGCCTCTCCAGTAAACTCTGACACCAAATACCACTTGCGGCTTTCCGTAGACCCAGAATCTGCCGCCGCCGGCCAAGCTGGTGTTGCGGTTTCACTAAGTGCCAGAGCTGAATCAGCTCTGGTTGACTTATCCCAGTCAACAGTCGGCTATGTGCAGTCAGACTACGAGGTTCATGTAAAGTAAGCAGGCGTCGAGACGTTAAGCATGCCTTGTTTGTTGTCTCTGCCCACGCCCCTACAGACTGCAGCCCGGATGCAGTTAAGGATAGCTTTTACCAAAAACTACATGAACTTCTGCGTTTCTCCAAAAGGACGGATACAGTCATTCTTGCCGGGAACTTTAACGCACGGGTGGCCGCCCTTCCACCAAGCGAGCACCACCCAAGGGGTAGTTTTGGTCTCGGTGGCAGTCGATCAGGCAGTGGAGACAGACTGCTTGCTCTTTGCTCTGACCATCGCTTGTTTCTTTCGAGCACTAGTTTTCGGCACTCGAGCAGACACATCGTTACCTGGCGCCCACCCTCACAAACGCAAGAGTGCTCCCAGCTTGACCACATAGCAATCAGCTACAGATTGTGCGGAAGCGTAACGGACTACCGATCGTACTGGTCAACCTATCTAGAATCCGATCACGCATTGGTTCGTGCTAAGATTTGTTTGCGTTTCGGAGGACCACCTGAGCGCGCTCACAACAGATCGGACGTCGCACATCTACAAAACCCTGCGATTTTAACCAGGTACCAAGCCTCACGGTCAACCTTGCTTGCCTCAACTATTGACGGTGTCCTCGATCCGCAGTGGGTGCAGATCAAAGATACCTTAGTTTCCGCCAGCATCGACACTTGGGGAGTTGCCCATCACCCACCGAAGCATTGGCCTTCCGCCGTCTGCTTGTTGCTGATGAACAAACGCCACTTTATCCCGTCGGATTCCAGACACAGTGAAGAACACCAATCCCTCGTCGAGAGTTGCGCAGTAGTCTGCAAATGGACCGCGAAGTTTGGTGGTGTGGACGTGCTAGGGAGATGGAGCTTTTTAGTCTCTCTGGTAATACCAAAAAACTTTTCTATCGCATTTGAGTCATCGAAGGCGTTCGATCTGGTATAAGTGAAACAATATGCGAAGAGAATGGCACCTCAATCACCAATCTTTAATGACGATTGGAGCGATGGGCCGAAGAGTTTGGCTCGCAGTTTTGTTAACTCCTAGTTCCATCTGCTACCTCTGGCGTTCGCGCTGGGGCCGAGAGGCTTACCCTACAAATCCTTCCTCTTACTAGGAAATCGAGCAGGAGCTCCAGCATATGAAGTGTTATAAAGCCCCTGGCCCTGATGGTCTTCCTCTAGCTCTATTTAAAGATGGTGGCGCTTCACTGTTTCGAGAACTCACCGCTTTGTTCTCGAAAATTTTGTCGAAAGTGGAAGTTCCATCATCTTGGTGTAAATCTATATTTGTCCCCATCTTCAAAAAGGGCCTGCGCACAATCTGTTACAACTACAGAGGCATACGCTTAATCCCCTTCGTTTGCAAGCTGCTAGTGTCCATCACACTTCGCAAGCGATCCCGTACGCGCGAATCGTTGCAACGAGAAGAACAAGCTGGATTTCGCCCTGGTCGCGACTGCATCGATCAAATCTTCACACCCTTCCAGATCCTCGAGCTCCGCCATGTGTATCAGAGGCCAACGATTGCTGTGTTCCTGGATATCCGTGCAGCCTTCGATTCTGTCGATCGGACGGTCCTGTGGAACTGCCAACTGAGGAATGGTGTCCCCGAGAAGTCCGTCTCCTTACTTTGTGCTCTCTATGGTCTGACTTCGGGCACGGTTAGGGCTTATGGCAAGCTTTCGTCTTCCTTTCTGGTCGCCAGCGAAATGCGACGAGGACGCCTTATCTCTCCATTCCTGTTCAACTTTGCCATTGAGGATGTCTTAATCAATGCTTTCGGGATTTATTAAACGATGACGTTGAGCTCCTCCCAGGTAGTCGAGTTTTTGACTGGATTATGCTAATGATATCGTCTTGCTGGATGACGATCCACACGCCGTCCAACTTGCACTAAACCGCTTGGCGATTGAAGCATCAAATTATGGTATGTACTTTTCGCCATCCAAATGCAAGGCTCTCTTCCAAGACTGGCAGGTGCCTCTGCTTGCACTCACTCTTGGTGTTGAGACACTAGAGGTTGTGGAGAGCTGTCTACTTAGGAAGTTGCATCACTGCTGGCGGGGCCGTTGGAGACGAGATTTCAATGCGCATCTCAAGAGCACGCCTCACTTTTTCTAGGCTGAGGCACTTGTGGCGTCGCCACGACATTCGTCTCTCCGTCAAAGGGCGGGTCTATGGTGCAACTGTTTGTGCTGAACTGTTGTACGGATGCGAGACCAGGCCCATTCGTAAAGATGACAAGCGCAGGCTATTCCTCTTCGAGCACCGCTGTCTGTGGTCCTTTGCCCGTGTGTGGTGGTGGCACGACGTAAGCAATGTAGAAGTTAGACAGCTTGACTTGGGCAAAGGAAGCCACTCGCTAAAGGAGCTCGTCTCACTGCATCAACTGCGGTGGTTGGGACACGTATTGCGCATGCCTGTCCAGCGTTACCCGCGTCGTGCGTTGTTTGCGGTTGCTGAACTGGGCTGGAAGAGACGGTCTGGTGGACAGCCTACAACATGGCGAAGCCACACGAAAAAGCGGACAAAACAGTTGACCTCGGCCGGTTGTTGTCGGCTACCTGGTTGCCGAAAGTGTGGATACTTGCTGGTTGAAGTCCTTCGGAGCTCAGGCTCAAGATACATGTCAGTGGCAGACGCGTGCATCGGTGTGTCGCGGTGTTCTTCATTCCACCCACTAAAAAACGGAAACAAACCTAAAAACTGTGTGACAAGCTGGACAAAAAACTTGTTGTTGTTGTTGTTGCTGTTGTTGTTATTTTCTTAGTATTCATACTGTTTTGATATACAACCATGATTTCGTTGGCACAGTAACTGTACCACAGACTGTCTAATATATATATATATATATATATATATATATATATATATATATATGGCGGGAGAGCCTATGGTGCGCTGAGGCTAGTGGTGGCTAGATCCTGACAGATGGTCTACGCACTGCTGCTACTGTTGTGCCATTGCCTAATGTCCTGGGCGCTTCCTCGTGGCGACTGTTGGGTGGGAGCTGGGTTGCCCCATTCTCCCTGCTAAGATACAGGACACCAATCCGCATGAGTCAATGAACTGACCATGTGCTAGACCTGCTGTGTTTCGGGTGTTCATTTAATCGAAGGCTTTGGCTGAGGACCCGAGTCGTTCTCCTGTCAGGTGTGGGCGTCTTGCCAGTATCCTAGTCCATCCTCTTCGGAGGTTAGGAAGTGGTCGATGGCCCTCTTCCCGTAAAACCTAGCCATGGGAGACAACAGGTCTACGGGTTATAATCTCACAGCTCGATTGGCGTAGAGCACGAGCGCCACGCATTGTCTCTGACGGTGGGAGGACACCTCCGGGTGTTCAATGGTTTGCTACTGCCCGCCTCAAGCCAGGCAGCCCCTGGTCATATTGGTGCAAACCCGCCAAAAACCCACCTGCGTCTGGCCGTGGTCGCAGGTGCGTATCCTATTACGGTCGCAAAACATATATAAATTGTTCCAGAACCTCAAAGGCTGCGTGTGACGGCCGTCAAGCAGATCCCAATCTGTCTCTGCAATCACATTCCCGAGCTGGATCTGCTCTCCACTGCCTTGTGGGTCAGGCTATTGAGCCAAAGGCTCCGGGCGGAGTCCCTCAAGCAAACCTCCAAACCACCCACTGCCTTGTGGGTCAGGCTATTGAGCCAAAGGCTCCGGGTGGAGTCCCTCAAGCAAACCTCCGAAGCACAACGACCACCTCGCGTGCGATTGCCCACCAATGCAATCGTATGCCTGCGCGCAAAGCACTCAGCATCGGGTGCTGGAACGTGCGCACACTACTGGACCGGAACTCCAGCGAGCGCCCGGAGCGACGCACTGCACTGGTCGCAATGGAGCTGGCGCGCTACCACATCGATATTGCGGCGCTCAGTGAAACTCGGCTCGCTGAGCAAGGTAAGTTGCATGAAGCAGGTGCTGGCTACACATTCTACTGGGTGGGCAACGCCGCCTCAGCACCACGTGAACATGGGGTCGGATTTGCAATATCCGATCGCCTCCATGGCCAGCTGGTGGGTGAACCAACGGGCATCAGCGCGCGACTGATGACTGTTCGCCTACGACTCGGAAGAGGTAAGTTTGCTACTTTTATAAGCACGTACGGTCCGACCATGTGTTATCCTGATGACACGCGTGATCAGTTCTACACTGAGCTATCCTCCGTGATACGGTCTGTGCCGAGGAGCGACCGACTATTTCTGCTGGGTGATTTCAACGCGCGCGTTGGGCGTGATGCATCAGCGTGGACAGATGTTATCGGTGCGCATGGCATTGGTTCAGCGAATGCGAACGGTGACAGGCTGCTCTCACTGTGTGCCACTCACGGCCTGACGATCACGAACACTCGGTTTGCACTGAGTGCGAGTGATATAGCAACTTGGACGCACCCACGGAGTGGTCACGCTCACCTGCTCGACTATGTCATCGTACGTCAGCGTGATATGCGTGAAGTGCGCATGACACGTGTACTGCGTGGAGCTGAGTGTGGCACTGATCACAAATTGGTGCGGACCAAACTGTACATATATTTTCGTAAATCGATGTATTG
This sequence comes from Dicrocoelium dendriticum, assembly GCA_944474145.2. Taxonomy (NCBI): domain Eukaryota; kingdom Metazoa; phylum Platyhelminthes; class Trematoda; order Plagiorchiida; family Dicrocoeliidae; genus Dicrocoelium; species Dicrocoelium dendriticum. The sequence goes on from CALYDF020003061.1 coordinate 10,144, forward strand.
CACTCCCGCCGTGAATCGGCGTAAATTTAACATTCTCTCCCTCGGTACTGTGGCGAAACGTACTGAGCTGGAGAAGGCGATGGCTGCACGCCTGTGTGGTGATGTGGACTGCATAGCCACAGTGGGCGACCTGTGGCACCACATTCGCGACCAGGTGACAGCTGCTGCCGAGGAGACCATCGGGCGCGCAAACTGTAAGCGGCCTGATTGGTTTGATGACAACAATGTGACGATTGGCGCATTGGTGTCAGAGAAGAATGCAGCATTTGCTGCACATGTTGCAGACCCCAGTGACTTGGGGAAGAGTAGTCAGTTTCGCAAACTTCGACGGCGACTGACCCGAGAGCTCCGTCGCATTAAAAATGCATGGTGGACGGAGAAGGCGAAGCAGATGGAATGCTACGCCGAACGCCGCCAACACAAGGAATTCTTTGACTCCTTGAAGGCGGTGTATGGACCGAGATTGGAGCCGCTGAGGACACTGATCGATGGTAGTTCAGGCGCTACCTGCACCCAGACTGCAGACATAATGCAGGTCTGGCGGAAACACTTTGACTGTCTCTTGAACAACCGTTCAGAGATCGACTGGCCTACATTGAACGGCCTGAAGCAGCACGATGTGAAGGCGGATCTGGCGGATACGCCGACACTGGATGAGACGCAGAGAGCACTTGCTCAGCTGCGAAACGGCAAGTGTGCCGGAGGCGACGGGATCCCGCCTGAAGTATTGAAACACGGCGGACCCGCGTTGTTGACTGCGCTGCACCACTTGGTGCAACGCGTGTGGATTGAGGAGGAGGTGCCTCCTGAGCTGAAGGATGCCCTTGTGCTACCACTGTACAAGGGCAAAGGGAGCAAGCAATGTTGCACGAATTATCGTGGCATCAACTTGCTGAGTTGTGTGGGCAAGGTGATTGCCCGAATCCTGCTCAACCGCCTCGTCAGTCAGGTTGTGGAACCTAACGTGGCGGAAGAGCAATGTGGATTCCGTTCGGGTCGCAGCACTATAGATATGGTGTTTGCGGCTCGTCAGTTGCAAGAGAAGTGCAGAGAACGACACCAGCCATTGTACTCGCTTTTTGTTGATTTCACCAAGGCATTTGATACGGTGAACCGCGAGGCATTGTGGCTGGTGTTGGGTAAGTTTGGTTGCCCGCGTAAGTTTGTAAGTTTAATTGAATGTCTGCACAGTGGTATGCGAGCGAGGGTGCAGCTGAGTGGAGAGACCTCGGATGACTTTGCAGTTGTCTCTGGTGTGAAGCAAGGCTGTGTCTTAGCTCCTGCCCTGTTTAATATCTATCTTCATGCAATGTTGTCTTGTGCTTTTGATGCGGCTTGTGCTTACGGTGTTCGTGTGGAGCACCGTATTGATGGTGGGTTGCTGAACATCCGTCGTTTCGGTGCGAGAACTCTAGTCTGTGAGACAACTATCCGTATGTTGCTGTTTGCTGACGACTGTGCGTTGTTTTCACACAGCGCGGATGAGTTGCAGCACATGACTAGTGCTCTGGCTTCGACAGCGGCCAAATTCGGGCTCACCATCAACACAAGCAAAACTGTCTGTCTCTTTCAGCCTTCACCGGAGGTGCAATCTTCAATATTGCCGCGAATCAGCATTGGTGCTGAAGTATTGGAAACCACCTCCCGCTTCTGCTACCTTGGGAGTGTGATGTCGACTGATCAGCAGCTACACGTTGAGTTGCGTATTCGCGTGTCGAAGGCAGCGGCGGCATTCGGGAAGCTAGAGTACCGAGTGTGGAACAACCATCAGCTTAGCATTGGCACGAAGCTGATGGTGTACAAATCCATGGTGCTGTCCGTTCTTCTATACGGCAGTGAAACGTGGACGATGTACCGTCGGGATGTGCGATATCTCGAGCGGTTCCATCAGCAGTGCTTGCGACGAATTTTGCGCATCGGTTGGGGCGCCAGAGTTGCAGACACGGAAGTGTTGCGCCGAAGTGGGATGTATGCAGTGGACTGCATACTTTTACTGAGACACCTGAGATGGCTCGGTCATGTGAGGCGTATGGATTCGACGCGGATACCGAAACAACTCTTATACGGTCAGCTGAGTATGGGAAGCGGCACGTGGGGAAACCAAAGTTACGTTACCAGGACATGATTAAAGTGAGCCTCACACGTTCTAATCTTGATTGCAGATCATGGGAATCGAAGGCGGTTGATCGGCGTGCATGGCGCGATCTGATCACGAAGGCAGTTGCCGAAGTGCGGAGAAAGACCTCATGCATGCAGAGAAGAAGCGGCAAGTGCGGAAGCGGCAAGCACCGATGGGTTGTACTCCATCGACATCGAGCGCATGGTGCTGTAGCACATGCGGTCGCGAGTGCCTGAGTCAGGCAGGCCTAGTGAGCCATGAGAGAGGCCACTCGGGACCACTACCGAAGCGACGACGGGTCCTGCAGAGAACGTAGGCAGAACCGGCGCAGCGTTTGTAGGTACGCTGCATTCGATTTACTAACCGCATGGTTGCATGCTAAGTCTCTTTATTTCAGGTGGTAGTTTTGCAATTTTGTCCTAATGCTTTTCTTTCTCATATAAATGTCTACCTGTACTCTCTTCTATTAACTTGACACACGTCGCTTAAGCCAATTGTAGTTAATTTCGATAACATTTTCGTGTTTGTGGCATTTCCGTAAATATACTTTCTGACCTCGTGAACTTATCTCGGATTCGTTTGTAAACAACTTATTTCATATGCTCATTAACTTAAGATTTATGTCACCGTTTCCTTATGCATTACTCGATTTATTTTCTTTGTTATCTTTCTCTTAAGCGATTGGCTGTTGCTTGATATCCCCGGTGTGGCTGCGCTTGATGTGCATGTTGACAAGGTGCCTACCTGTCTATTACCCACTACCTCGTCCATACTGGCTCCAGGAGACAGTTGGTCGTTGCTGGTAGGGGACGGGTGCACGGTCCTTGTGGCCGTGTTAGGCTCGAAGAGTGGTTCCATGCACTCAGTGTGGAGCGGACTACGGTCCAGCCACCGCCTTGTGTGCGCTTGATTCCCAAATACAGCGTGCTTGTGTTTGCCTGTGAAGGAGTGTGGGCCGGCTCCGTTGATGAAACGTGGCTCCCATCCACATGCCTCCCGGTCTTATTCCTTCGGGTTTACACTGGATATGGGTTGTGGTTGGAGCTGTGGGTGGTGCAGCGCAAGCCATCCATGGTCCCTCTGTAGGCGCAGGCGTCCTGTGGCTGGCCACAGTGACAGGCAAATCCGAAACCGGATGCCGCCAA